>JAOYSI010041764.1:0-28029 GCA_025775065.1 Hiodon alosoides
AAGCCGGCAAGAAGCCGGAGAACCCGGAAGTGTGTTTTCTCGGTTATTCCTGAACCAAGCACGGCGGCGTGCTACACCATCAAAAAATGTTAACGGGATACATTTTAGTTGAAAGAAATTTGCATTTATCTGTCAGGGAAATCCCATTTTACCTTGCACGAATGCGGCTGTAATTTCAAGCAAGCGTGCGCGTCCACGCGAGTCATAGAGACGATGTAGTGGCTATTCAGTCGCATAGGCGTGTGACATCATGCCGCCATGCCTGACAGGAGCTTGCTGCTGCGCTCGCTAGTCAAAGCTCCCTAACGCAGATTAAATCCAGAGCGCGCTTTGTATCATAACAGTAAAATCCAAAATGGATTCCTAAGCAATATTTCCTTGTCACATTTTTCAAAATAATAACCATATTTTACCTATCTGATAAGAATAACTAAAAGATAACCATTATCAGTTAGCTAACGTTAGTAGATGTATTAGGTTGTTGGGAGTTTTTCCCACAGGAATTTCCGTCCTGCAGGTTAAAACCATGAACTGCGATTATCACCCTAAAAAAGGTAATCTGACTAATGGAATGAAAATTGCCACATGTAAAGACCTACCTTCTATATTTCTTAAAACGACACGTCATTTCTTAAAATAAAATAAGTGACACTATTTGCTATTTAAGCGTGTTACTAGAGTAACTGTGAAATGACAAATGTTAAAAATATTATAAAAACAACATACCTTTGGTACGACTCCATTTTTTCGGAGTCCATCGATAACGACCTAAATAAATTCAACAGATAAATATTTACATTTATTAATTATTTGAATGTAATCACTGGTTTACACTCCTAGTCAAGTGAACCAATCATACACTACATACAATCATTGCATTAATCTATAGTGACTTACGATCATACAGAAAATCTTATCATGCCAAACTTAATCATGCATTTCTTAGCAATAACCAGGACATATTGGACACGTGTTACAAATCACTGCCATTAAATGGTAGCAGCAGTAAAAAATATTAGCTTAAAAGCTAGGTGAATTGTTAAAGACGACTGTTGGCTCGTGTAGTAATCCTATATGCTTCAGTGAACTCGCCGGGAAACAATTATGAAGCATATGACTGATGTTTTCACATCTTAAATTCTTCCCCGTCACAATAATTATAGCAGCCAACCCGGATCACCTAACGATACAGATTAGGAAAACTTTTCCTAAAAGACACATATTTATGTTTGAAATAACATATTAAAGAAACACGGTAACAAGCATGTAACATGGAAGGCGCTAGTTAATCACAATAACAACACCGCAAACAAAACAAAAAAAACCGATGGATATGGGTTAACGAATAACAGTAGCTTAGTAACTGGCTAGCAACCTTATATTAAACTTGTACCTACGTCTGCATTTCGTCCGCCATTCTCTCAAGAACAAGTGTTTCCGTATTTTAGGATTTACCTATCTAATTATCTAACATAGAAGATCTATGCATTGATTCCGTTCCGAAAGTCAGACGCATCATAGATATCTTCCAGCTTTCTTCAAATACTGACTCAAAAGTTTAAAAATGTAACACGCCTCTCCCCGCCAATTCTTCCTCAAATCAAAGCCCAGTCTTTACACATGCGCATTCGTTAGTAGCGTGCTACAGCGAGATGTATCCACATATTCACTGATGTTTAAAAAAATCCGAATGGGGGGCGAGTAGGAGCTGCCGTTACTATTCCGCAATTAAAGATCTCACAGCAGAAAGTAATAACTGACCAATAACTGTCTCGGGGTACACAGGAATACAGGATAATGTATGGCTATTCTGTTAGCAGTACAAAGGTGGTAGAAATTAAACACATTGTAGGTCGGAAATAAAATCAATAATAAAACAAAAGAAGATACAGAAATGGCAGCAGTACTGGACTAGTGAATTTACAGGGAAGGATTTATATGCCATACAAGCCAAAGTTGGGAAGGGACCTAACAGTGGACGAAATAGGAGGGAAGAGAATATAATATCGAGACTCCGGCTGGGGCATACGGGTCTTATTATTGTAGGACATGAGGAGGATGGGAGAACACGTATTAACACTGAAAACTATTTTCAATCCAGACTTGGGTCAGCCTACAATTACAGCAATATTACGGTTCCTGGAAAAAACGGGTCTAAAAAAAGGAATAACAGATTTAAAACGACTATAAGAGACATATAGCTATAAATATATCCGTTTATAGTACAGGTAGTTTGATTAATTGGTGTGTTTTCCATCATTCATTCCTCCTCTGTATGTACGGAGCTGGGAGTCAGGCCAGAGGAGCAGGACACGCAGCGCCGGCTTGACTTTCGGTTCTGTTATAGACCGGGAGGGAGGGGGGGTAGTGCAGAGAAGATTTGTGTTTCTGATCCAAGCGGTCAGCAGGTGGCGGTAATGCGCTAATAAGTGCGAATTGTCAATAAACAGAAGAAGAAGAAGACGACGAGATATACTTATCTGCAGAGCCGCAGAGCAGTTTCAGGTAGTGATGGGAATTAGTGAGCCAGACCATTTGGCTCAGCTCAGCAATAAGAGCCGGCTCTTTCGGCTCCCAAGCGGCTCTTCATTTACTACCACTTCTGGCTTTAATAATTCAGCCAAATTTAGCAATGTTTTGACCTGTGATTGGTATGTGTAATTATACAAAATCTTATAATTTCCAGAATACCATCATTTTACGTTATGTTTTTAATAAAAAAATAATGTGAAAACATCAAACACTATATTACACATGTGTATTGAACGTTTTATTTATATTGAACCATCCAAAACACAAACCACACTCAAAATGGAACCATATAACAAATAAAAAATAAATTAAAATGCTTAAAACAGCAGCATCCAACGTTCTAGTTTTTAGTATTTATTACCAGTGAAACATTGTAACATTGTCTTCAGGGCAGACTGGCATTAAGAAAGACTAAGCGCCTCAGCTTAGTGGGGCTGATCCATTTTCTTCTCTCTGTTATTATCTGCCCTGTTCTGGAGAAGATTCTTTCTGAAGTGACTGATGCCGCAACGATGCACAGTCTCCCTGCCATCACCTTGACAAGTCGTGGGTGGACTGAAGCCTTGGTCTTCCACCAGCTCAGCGGGTATGTGGCTCTTTGGATAAGGGGTTCTTCAAGATAGGATCTTACTTCCAGTATAGCATCTGCTGTAGGATTCCTTCTTGCAGTGTCTCCTGTTGCTCTTTCATCAAAGAACCTCCAGACAGCAGATATTTGTGGTTCCACTTCTAGTGCCCCTGCTCCCTCTTCTCCTCTTGGCCTCCTGGTGGTGTAGCCAGCTAGCTGCTGGGGCTGCATCTTACTGCTGCTGTGGTTACTCTTTGAAGTGCCTCATCAACAGCTCTGTTTTCATTAAAGGCCAGCTTTTTGAACCTCGGATACTGTGCGGTGGTTTCTGAGAGAACAGTTTTGTATTCCAAGAGGAGACCAAGGCACTCCCAGCAGCAATGAGATGTGTGTGTGTGTGTTTGTGTGTTGTAGCAACCCCGGGGCTAACAGACCTCTGCCCTGCCGACCCTGGCGGCTCACTCTCCCCTCCCAGAGGTCCCGCTAGGCGAGCAGCTGAGTCTAGGCCAGAGGCAGGGCCTCCAGGAACTGGTTCTCCAGCACCAAGATGTGTTCTCGGACCTGCCGGGGCGGACCACGCTCGCCTACCACGACATCCAGATGGAACGAGGTGTCCAGGCCCGCTCCGACCCTACCGGATACCCGAGGTGAGGCGGAACGCTATTCGCGAGGAGGTAAGGAACATGTTGCGCCTAGTCCCACAGTGCCTGGTCCAGCCCCGTGGTTCTAGTCCCCAAACCAGATGGCTCCTACTTTTTTTGCAACCACTTCCGGAAGCTCAATGAGGTCTCAAAATTCGACGCCTACCCCATGCCCAGGGTCGATGAGCTGATCGAGCCCCTGACCCTCCAAGCCCAGGAGAAGACGGCCTTTGTGACCCCTGATGGCCTGTACCACTACACCGTACTGCTCTTTGGGGTGCACGGAGGCCCGGCCACGTTCCAGAGGCTGATGGACCGAGTCCTACGACCCCACCAAGCCTATGCGGCAGCATACTTGGACGACATTGTGGTCCACAGCAGCTCCTGGGAGCAGCACCTGCGGCAGCTGCGAGCTGTCCTCGGGGCCCTGTGGGCCTCAGGGCTCACAGCCAACTCCAAGAAATGTCGCCTGGGTCTAGAGGAGGCCTCCTACCTTGGGTACTGGATTGGGCAGGGTAATGTGCGTCCCCAGGAACCGATGGTGGAGACGATCCTGGCGTGGCCTATTCCACCGTGGAGAAGGAGGCCCTGGCCATCAAATGGGCCCTGGAGAAGCTGAGGTACTACCTTCTGGGCAGGCGCTTCAGCTTGGTCACAGACTATGCTCCCCTCACTTGGATGGCCAGGGCCAAAGACACCAACGCCCGGGTGACACGGTGGGCAAAGCCCATGCGAACGCCGACGCCCTGTCCGGGGGGAGGGGGTGTGTGGCAACCCCGGGGGTAACAGGCGGCAGATGCGGCCGAAGCCGCACCCCCCTCAAGCTCGGGGGGAGGTTCTTGAGGGGCGGTACGTTCCCCATGGATCAGCTGATTGGGGAGGGAAAAGGACAAAAGCCAGCCGCTACGAGGGGAAAGGGTCGGCGCCGGAGAGACGGTAACTGCTAATCGCATGCAGGTAGCGATGATCGAGTGTAAAAACTGTGCTCTCTGTTTGCAGATCCAGCCGGTGACGGGAGTGTGAGGAGGACGAGATTCTTGTTTGAGCAACATTCGTGATCATTTTTTATGCCCCGAACTGGGAGGAATTTTGGTTGTGGTTTTTTGAATTGCCTTTTACCCCGAACCGGGAGGACTTACTGTTACAATTGCAGGCACACGCGTGCCGAATAAAAACCCGTGCTCGTGTTACGAGCAAACCTGAGCATTTTCCGTGTACGTTCCTCTCTCTGTTGCGTGCGGCGCAGCCAGTACGCCCCGTGGTTGTCACAGTGTATATATATACTGTTTGTGTGTACATGATTTTGTGTGTATTGTTGCAAATAATAAAACAAAAAAATACATTACTTCAAAAATTATATTAATTTGTACTCTTCTCTAATGAAGGAGTTACCAATAATAAAGGATCTCACCACTGCTGTGAAATGGCTGCATGGAAACGAAAAGCTCTTCAGGGGCTGTGTGGAGGAGCCTCGTTTCCTACAAATGCAAGAAGAGGACAGGTTAAGGGCCCTCCACAATCTCTCTGAAGAACCAAAACTGTACAGAGAGCCCTTCACATTTCATTTTTCTTTAAGAGATGACATGGAGATTTTTCTTCTGTTTAGTGTTGCTATTTATGTCAAATTTTAAGTTGTTTCTGTTAAAATCTTGCAGTTATTTACATTTTAGTTGTTTAAATTCTTGTTTTTTATTATTTATTATTTACGTTATTTTATTATATGTTTATTATATGTTTTTATTATATTTCAAATTGTGCAATGCACATGTTTCGCTAGGTTGACTAATTTGATGATTAAATATGACATTAAATTCCTATACTTTGTCTTTTTTGACAAAGTACTATTTGCTACTTGAACATGAAGGAAATATCTCATGATATTATAAATATGGGTAACACTTTACAATAAGGTTCCTTTTGTTTTTTAATGTAACATTTTTAATACTCATATTTTAACAATAGATTATACAATATAATTTACAATATAATTTACAAGAACAATTGTGTTTTTTATCTATTAACATTTAGCAAGATGCTGGTAAATGCTGTTGGATAGAAACTGATATGAAAACAGCATGTTTTAAATCTAATAAAGCATACAAATGTAAGAAATTACGCTCCAAAACTATAGTTGGCGCATGACTAAGTAGACCACATCAGCTCCGTCCTGAGAGTGCTGGCCTGGCACTGCTGGCCGGAAACTGCTCTGCGGCTCTACAGATGGATTCTATTTGCCACAGCCAGGTCTCTCCAGCTATGAAGACACAAGGGGGGATTTACAGAGAATTCCACGCTACCTTGAAATATTATCATGAAGCTAATGTACAAGCTATAATTGCCAGCATTATATTACATGTTTGTACTCGAAACAAACTTCTTCAAATGACTTTCACAAAATTATGACTGAGGAAATGGGCAATGAAACGCATTAATTACTTAATTTTCCTTAACTGCTTATACAAATCAGGGCCGTGATGAGCCGGAGCCTAAACCGGCACACAAAAATGTGAGGCAGAGTCGAACCCTGGGGCACTAGATTAAAAGATCAAGTCTTAGTCACCTAGCCCTGTTCAGGTTGGATTACAAAATGGCACCACAGTACCATCCTACAGTTCCATTGTAACTGCATTGTACTGTTATATGCAAAACACACCCAATGTAACACTCTCTTCAGCACACAGCCATGTGAGGAGAGGAAAATCACTGTATAGATTGCTGGTACTGAACTGCAGCTTGGCTGTTAAATGATGGTCAGGTCAATTTACCTCCAAGCGCTTCTTTTGTTGCACCCCTTTCTGCTGACCTGCTGCTGCATCTCTAAGCTCCCGTGAGTAGTGTGTTGATCTGGACATTGACTTGTCTGGCTCTGGTATTTTGAACGTCAGCTGGGACGACCTGCTTCTCGTGCAGCTCACAACGTCGCTCACAACATTAAAAAAACTTTATAAAAATGTCAGAGGACTAGTGGAAATTAGTGAATAATTTTTTTTTTTTTGCATGGCAAAGTGTGGGAACCACCAGTGTTTTACAGTATAATCTTGCCCTACCCTTATGTCACACAGAGGAGGAAGACAGTATCCTGAGTTAATCATGAGCAGGGACTCAGACCCTCTATCAGTGCCCCTCCTCCTGCATTGATATGTTTAAAATTGCAATCCTGTTTTTCTCAATATATCATAAATATATTTATAAATCACAGCCGTCTTAGCGGCCCACATTGCCAACGGAGAGGCATTGTGATATATTAAGCAACACAGACACAGACTGTGCAGGCTCAGGATACAGTGTGCGTCATGGATAAGCATACTCCAAAACACATGCACTTTACATAGAACTGATTTTGCACCACAGACCGCGTTGTTACGAACAACTTAGCTGCAAGTCAATAGTTGATAAAAAATACTTTAATATCGTGACATAAGAATTACTGCCTCTCTTTCTGAACAACATGTGTGGGTGGGAGTCCATGTCAGGTTGCCTGGGAATCTTTTGAACATATGACAAAGTAAAAAGAAAGACTTTAGTGAACTTATTATATAAGAGGAGAAAAGACAGCCTATTTTCCCTTTGATGTTATCATCACTCGTTTGGCGGGCACTTTCATTGTGCTGAAACTACGTCACATGGCCTAAAAAAATGCACTGACTGCAACAGATGATTGAATTTAGCCACAACAGATGATTGGCTATCCGGAGGTGGCCATATCTACAGGGACAAAGGAGGTTATCATACATATCCAATACAGTTTAAACAGTAATGTGAGGCGCCGGTGCAACCTGCAAACTTTGCTGCCCATCAGCATTTTAAGGAAGGACCAGGTCAAAATTGATTAAATAATACAGAGACATAGAGTAAGGGCACTCCGTTTAGTCACGCGATGAAGACTAATCTACTCTTGTCGACAGTAGTGGGCGCGGTTAGCACAAAGGAAATCCATTTAACCCATTAGTTCATTTGGTCATTATCAGTGTTACCCAGTGGTGACCCCTGATGTGTAAAGGACTGCATTATATTCAGTTAACATGTGTGTACCCCCCATTAGCCTTTGAAACACTCAGATAAAAAGAAGTTAACCTGTCTTTTTCACACATTTGATTTTCAAAATGAGGAGAGGAAAACAAGGGCCTAAAAACATAGAAACTGCGTAAACTTCCACAACTTGAACCGACTGTGCCAGTGTTTCCGACTCAAAACCTGGCAAAGGATCAAGGAAAAACATAGTCTATTTACATAAATACGCAGCAACACGGGTGTCATAATGGCCACACCAAACATTATCAAAGCCTGTGATTTCACTATCTCCCCAAAATCAAAAGTATTTCTATGCAACTTTCATTGGGATCAAATCAATGCTTTGAGAACCCTCTAACAGCATTTTATAGAATTAATTTCTTCTATAAAAAAATTTTTGATTAGAAAATTTTGATTAGAAAAAGGTTGATTTTATGATCACTGACGATTTCACACTCTGCAGTGACAACAGTGTGAATACCCAAACATTGGAACAGGAAAACGTTCTAAGATTACCATTATTTAGTTAATAGTTAGTCAAAGTAGAGACAATACAATACAATTCTACTAAATATAGCCAATAACATATATCAGTATTCGAGGCAACCGTTCACTTAATTTAACATTCAGCATGGCTTCCTTTTTGGCACAAAAAAAGGACAAATAAATCTTAATCGGCTGCTGTCCAGCTCAAACAGAATGATTTTGTCTGAGGTACAAAGGTATATGCTCAGACACTTTATTCCAGACAATCTGATACATGGTTAGATATCTCTTCTGTATGTGTTTTCAGGTTCTGCTGATTATATAACAGGACACGTCACAACCTGATTAATGCAAGGCATCAAGAAAGTGCATTGAACATCGTACATTTTTTATCCAGTAGAGGGCGGCCTTAATTCAGACCTCCAGGATGAAGAAAAACTCTGTACGGTGATAAAGTCAGGGAGGTAAACAAGCAATCAGTTTTAAAAAGCGAGCAGTTTTCTGCAGGACGAATGTCAAGGTCCCATACAATGCAATCGGTGTTACCCATGTGGTAACCTGTGCATGTGGAAAGACAGCCACTCCACTCCTTTCAGGAGATCTGAGAGAATGTGTGGAGGACCAAGTTCATACTGGGGCCAAGGTCAGGCGAGGAACTGTCTAAAACACACCTCCAAAGAAAATTCAATTAACTGATCCCAGAGCAGGCCATTCGTCTTCCTCTCTGTTTCTCTCTGAAAGACCTGGGCCGCAATGCGCTTGTCAGATAGAGGGGCTTTGAGTCGTCTCTTCTCCAGCCAAGACAACGGGAGACCTGACAGCCCACCGCAGTGTGGAAACACCCACCGACTTCCCAGAGCAAGGCCCAACATTGCAGGAGCTGTGCTTATATATTTACAGCACAGAGTTTGTTTTGCTCGGCGTTGGCTGAAGATGTTAAAAGCCCCCTTTTTTTTTTTAACGCTGGATTCATATGATTGTCTTCTTGAGCAGTATCCCAACCAAACCACAGCAGCATAGACAAAGTGGATCTGCTTGCATAACACATGGTGTGTCAGATAGAAAAGACAACAACTTTAGAGAACTGACTGATTAGATTACAATACTCGTGTAAACAAGTGTGAACCGATCATCAAGGCTTGGACTTTTAACTCACTTAAAAAAAAAAGATTGCTGATGGGTGGTGGTGGGGGGAGTTACAAAAAACTATCATATATTTTTAATGACAAAAGATTCCCTCAGGAATGCACACACTTTCTGTTTTTTACTAGATTTTTTGCAGACACTGCAAGATTCCAAATCTCTTATCCAGTCCTCTGTTTTCAGGCCAACCAAGATAATGGTTGAAGTCACCGGTTCTCCCCTGTTCCAGGACCATGTTTCTCCAAATACTGAGTCCAAAGGAGAATCCTCGTGCTGGCTGTTAAAACCGTTGCTGGACTTTATTTTTCAATAAAACCATAGACTACTGCAGCAAGTTTATAGCCAGAGTAGGCAATGTTTCCTGACATCTGTGCTTTAGAGCTGTGTCGAGACACAGAGAAATGCTGTGCGAGGTTGTGGCGCACGCCCTGTGTTTCAGCAGGCTCACGTTCTGACCTAACCTCTGCCGACTGCTCCCGGTTTCAGCAGCAGTCCACAGCACATATGGACTGCATGCTTCAGGGTTTTTTTTCCCTCTCGTCTATACGGCCAAAGTCGGAAGCTGGAAGGGAGGGAGTGAAAAGAAAAGTAGGAGGGCCCATTAGGCGCGCCAGGCAGAGCTGCGTACCAATCACAGGGATTTCCCCACCTCCTGGGCCACTCAGCCTCTCCCTCTCCACACACGGAGGAGGAGGAGGAGAGAGAGAGTGAGAAAAAAAAGTGCTGGGCTAAAAAATTGATAAGCAGCTTCTGTTTTTCCTGTCAAACACACTTCAGCTGTTGTAGCCGCGTGCAGCACTGCCTCACAGACTCACACCAGGAGGGACAGAGGAACAAAGGCCCACGACAAGAGTAGGCGGCAGTGCTCGTAGACTTCAGCCAGAGTGCCGTGGATCCCCCTCACCTCGTTTGCATCAGGGCTGGGTGGAGCGCTGCGCGGCGTGGGTGTGGGCCACAGGCCAGGACAGTGAGACACACTCACACACATGCAGGAGGGTGAAGCAGGGGAGACCCAGCGGATTTTTACCACTGACCTTCAGCACCTGTTTACCTGTAAGGCAGGCACAGAACTGCCACTTCCCCTTCCCCGAAGGCAGGCCACCATGGCAGGCGAGGAGTGCCGCTCGCCCATCGGCCTGGACTGCTGCAGCTGCTGCCTGGACCTGGCCAACGGCTGTGAGGGCGAGGGCGCCCGCCCCGGCCACAGCGGCCTGGGCAGCCCCACCGTCACTCAGTTCCGCCAGCTGCGTGACCAGCTGGCGTTCAACAACCTGAACACGGACAAGCTTAACAACATCATGAGGCAGGACTCCCTGGAGTCGGTGGTGCGGGACCCCTGCTACCTGCTCAACGAGGGCATCTGCAACAGCAACATCGACCAGACCATGCTGTCCATCCTGCTGTACTTCCACAGGTATGCCCAGTCAGATCCCTTACCTCTGCAGCGCTGTACCGGCTTCGATCTGATTTTGTCTTCAGAAAAAAATCATCTGTTTCCTGTGATATCTGTGTCTTAAATATCATTTAATCTTGTCACCAAACTTAGTTAGCTGTTACATGACTAAAAATAATAGACTTTCCTTAAATATGTTCTTGTAGTATTTACCCTCTCCACTGCTTAACCCACAGACACTGTGTTTCATTTAATGCTCTCTCATGCTAGACTATTAACATGAATCCAACTTGCCCGAGCACAATTCAGCTCTTCACTGACACACGGTTTAATGATCTCCTATCTGAGCCTGCATTAAATGTCAGCATTTATGGCCTCTTTCCTGAGTCGCTAAGACTAACCGAAACCAAAATAACTCAGTCAAACTCAGTTAAACTAACTCAGACAACAGAAAGACCACGTTTAAACTCAGTCAAACTAACTCAACTGACAACAAGCGGACGTTTCTTCTCTCAGGTTGTGGTTAGAGCAGAGCACGTCTTCAGTGTTATCAGAACTGAACTGAATTACTGTGACATCAGTCTTCAGGCACTCCTACAAGGAGTATGGCTAGTTTTATTTTTAGCAAAGGGATTAGTGTAATTTAAAAAAAAGTTAGGTTGGTCGGTTAGGGAAATTCAAACGGCACGCTATCATATCTGTTTGTCTTAAATACTACATTTTGTCAATTGAGAGGATTTCAGTCACAGACTTAACGCGTTACATTGAAAGAAGCGGGGCTTTTCAGCGGATAAAAGAGGTGTCAGCGAATGTTGATGATGATTTAAAATGAAAGGAACTGTGTGTTCGCGAGGATACGTTCCTGTCGGCATTACCGGATTCTTGGGATTAACTATGCACAGCGCCATACCTGTGCAGGTTAATTCCCAATGTGAGCTGTGCAAGACGCTTCAAAACGTAAAGCAGAAAAAGACAGCTGTTTCAAAACCACTTCAAAAGGACGGCCCCCATTGCAACACCATTGTTTTGGAAAACCTATGGGAGGTCTTGTATGAAAATAGCAAGTTATGGCAGAGCAGTAAAGTAGCATCAGACACTATTATGATCCTGCGTATCTGGACCTGAACGCGAGGAAGACGTGTACCTATGTGTAGCAGCCGTATATTTTGAAATGTTTGCTTATTTTGCTTGTGAGATTTAAAAGGAGAGATTTGATTGAATATGTAAATGAGACTTTGTAACCAGTAGACACACCCCCATTACTGGTCACCCAGGTGACAATTCTAGGTCTGGCGTGCCAGTGGTTTGGGGGCCGCACTTCATGTCGTACATTTATTTGAATCCGTAAACCTTACTGAAGGATACACTTGGGTATTGTGTGCTGAATGGTGGGTCTGAGAAGTGATACAAAGCTACTTACAGAATAAACATACACTAGATTCCTGGGGTAAATAAAATGATTTTTTTAAAGGGATGTTTTAAAATGTCCCTTTCCTTTCCTTCCTTTTATCCTCCGGGTAAAAAGCTATTTTCAATTCTTTGCTTCAATTTCCATCCTTTGAAAACGTTGAATTAAACCTTGTTATGAGGCTCACAAGTCTATAGCATAAGCACTTTATTCACAACTAAGACGTGAGCACAACCCGAGAGGGTGAAGCCCTCAGACAAACCGAACGGTTTTACACAGCTAGTCTGTGGATTAAAAATAGTCAAATGTTGCCCTGTTCCGTTCTCCGAGAGCTGGTTTTTACCACCTGTGTTAGCCTGGTCATGTTCATAGCCAACATGGAGAACTTGTGATAAAAGCAGTCGACTTTCCCTAGTCCTGCAGCTATCTGTGTCTACGTCAGTAGCTTGCCATCTTTACGACCGCCGGAATGGGGGCTCGTATCTCTGAGTACCTCAGTTAAAGTTTAATCCTTCTTATAATGTTCTGCCCCACTTGCAAATTCGACACTGGGTGGGTTACTCTCAGCAGTATCCATTAAGTCTGTGGTGTAAAATGTGTTCTGCTTATTTGAAAGCACGTTAGTGCAAAATCTAAGGTCTAATTGATAAGGTCGGTATGTCTTTGAGTCTTATGCTGAAGTATCCTGTTGACTGAATTCTGACTCTGCCGCTGTCCCCGTCTCTTTCCTCAGCACGCCTGTTTGTTCTTCTGCAATGTTCTAAGTGTGATGGTTCTGCCTAAAAATCAAACTCATTGTGACTGTCCCTGCACAGTGCGATCCGGTAGCTTTTGTTGCATGAACTTGTTAAATGAATGGGGGACTTCAAGGCTTTTGGCTCCAAATCCTGTCATGTTCCAGCCCGCCCGCTTTCATCAAAAAGTAGCCCTTCTGTGGGTGGAGGAGAGTCATGCTAGGAGGTGTCACTGAAGAGTAATAATAAAATTATAACAACAAACAAAAAAGGTTAAGGGAGCAGATGTGGAGGTTTTCCTCCTGAAGTACGATCTCAATAGGGACCATTGCACTTCCTCAAAGCTGAGAGAACCCAGCTAGTTTGACATGTTTGGTTGAAGGAACCGTGGACCAATATAGGTTGTGCAACACGTTGGTCCTCATCTGGAAGAAAATGTTTAAATACTGCTCACACCCCCAGCATCGCCCTCAGTTGACTCCTGTTAGTTGGGGACTGCTGCCAGCCCATCTCCCTGCTCTGTTTCTCAGCCATTGTTGTGGCTCCTGAAAATATTGAACGCATGATTTTCTGCTTAGGGAACATTCCGTGTTTGTTTTTCTTTGTGATTTGGTGGGTGTGGTGGTCCAATAAGACCTCCTTTTCATACTTTTTTCACCCCGAGAAACCGAGCGGCCTCTGGCAGACGTCCCGCTCGCTTGTTTAATGTGATGAAATGTCTGCAGCTGTTCGGGGCCGACCGCGGTCCCAATGCTGTGGGCTTCTCTGGTATTCGTGACTGGGCCCAATTGCCTCAGAGTGTCCTCGGGATGCTTCCCATTCTGTGAGTACACTGCCAAATATCTTCACTTTATCCCAGGCCTTTGGTCCGCTGTAGCGTTTCAGTGTTTAAGATATACATATATAAGTCGCCTGGATAAGGGTGCTGGAAGAAATAAAAAAATAAGTCCAAGAAAGTTAAGTAATTCATAGGAATAACAGTGCTTGGGGGAGTAGACAGCCCATCGACTCATAACAAATTCTTTACATGACATCCAGACTGTCTTAATTATCTGCAATTATGGCCCAAACAAACACCTCCCAAGTTCCAGAGAAAGATTTACTACTTTCACTTCTGCCTGCGTGCCATGACTCCACCTGTATAGCATGACTCCACCTGTATAGCACGACTCCACATGCATGGTGCAACTCTGCGGAAAGCAGACACCAGAGTCCCCCCCCCCACACAAGGTGTAAGAACTGCATGGAAATTATGGGGCTGTGCGGTGTGACTATGTGAAGAATGCAGACAGGGTACTTGGCTCCAAGCTCCAGGTGTTGGGACTATGTGGGTTTGTCAGTGCAGGCATTGCCCTTGCTGTTGTGCCACAGGCCAGGGATAGTGCACTGCAGGGGTTGATTGTCATTAGGACCCGGTGATAGCGTGGGGTCTTTTGGCAGTGACTGCTTGGTTTTGAATTCTGGTGGTGAGACGAGGAGTCAGCAAGCTTCGAGCATCTCAGGGCTCTGGTGGCCAGGACCGTCCCTTCACAGGATGCCCTGTGATGTGTGTGTGCCCCTGTGAGACGTACTGGAGCCTGAATGGTGCGTTTGTCCCTGACACAACCCCCACTGGGACATCACTGCCCCAAGACACATTGATAAGTAGATTAAGAATAAAGCAGGATTCTCATAAGTAATAGTGTAAGTCTGCTGGGTCAGGTTACCCACAGGTGGCTTTGCTCTTGGTGAAAGGATTGAATTGCACTTGGGTATGTGATGTATTGTATTGTAAATGTAGGGCTAAAGAAGTGAAAGTAAAGATAAATCTATTGGAAAGAGAACACATTTATTTAGTAATGTTTGCATTTAACTGGATAGTTACAGACCGTAACCGGATTACTCCAGCCTTTCTGAAGTGGGTTGAACCACAGCCTGCTCTGGAGGAGATATGGATGTTTACTCTCAGATCCTGCTCCCCTGGTATGGTGGAGGGCAGTGTAGGCCTCGGTTCTGCCAGGCCCGCCCAGTAGAGTCGCTTAGTGCACGGAATCAAGACCGAACTTGAGAAAGGTAACTGGGAGGGGGAGATGAGGAACACACAATGGACAGGACTACGCCCTCACACCTTCAGACTGAACCACATTCCCTGCCTTAAACGCAGCCCTGCCCTGATGAGCGTTTTAAAGGTCATGCTCTCCATAAAACTCCGAACGCACCGCCTCAGACTGATCTGCACAGCCCAAGTTGGGGTAGCTGGCTGGCAGTGTGTCCTGTTGTCTTTCCCCCAGTCTGAGTTCCATCATGGTGCCAGACAGGTGCGGCCTGCTGTAGGAGCCACGCCTAGGGTGGCAGTGTGTGGGGAAGAGGGCAAACCAAAGCTTCTGCGTTCAGCAGTGGAGCATGGGAGAGAGGGAGAGTGAGACCGAGGGGGAGAAAGAGAGAAGGAGAGAGAGAGGGAGGGAAAGGGGGAGAGAGAGGGGGAAAGAGTGAGAGAGAGAGAAAGGGAGCGAGGGAGAGAGAGACAGAGGGGGAAGAGAGTGTGAGAGAGAGAGGGGGAGAGAGAGGGAGAGAGGGAAAGAGAGACAGAGGAGGAAGAGAGTGTGAGAGAGAGGGGTAGAGAGAGAGAGAGAGAGAGAGAGAGAGAGAGAGGGAGAGAGGGAGAGAGAGAGAGGGGGGGTAGAGAGAGAGAGGGAAAGAGAGAAAGAGGGGGAGAGAGAGAGAAAGAGGGAGAGAGGGAGAGAGAGAGAGAGAGAGAGAGAGAGAGAGAGAGAGAGAGAGAGAGAGAGAGAGAGAGATCCACTGGGGTCTTTCATGCAGAACTGCAGGTAAGCAGCTTGCAGTATCACAGGGGCTACCGTACACTGTAATCAAGGCCACACGCAATGCTCCAATGTATCCATTACAAACTAAGGAAATGCACACTTTTTCACATGGAGGACCTGTTGTGCATAAACCTGGCCACAGGGAAGGACGGTGCTCTATTTGTTATAGGTCACGCTGTCTTCCTGACCTGAGTCTCTTTAACCAGCATGGAAACACAGTGAGATGTCCCGTCCCAGCCAGGAGGCTGAGCGTGAATGGCCCCATGTTGATAAAACAAGAGATGCGTACAGCAGGTACGTCCAGGACGCCCGGACACAGGAAGCTTGGCGAGGCGAGGGATACTTAGTCTGCGAGGGATACTTAGTCTGTGACACCAGAGACAAGATTTACCAGGGGCTTCTTTGACTGCCGAATTACCCTCTTACATTTTCCAAGGCCGTCCATGCAGACTGCGGTCTTAGATGACTTGGCTACAATGTACAAAAGAGGACTAAAGAGCATGCAGACACGCCCCGTTTTGTGAGCTGCACCCTGTGAACACGTTACTCCTTTCAATCCATCAACACCTGAGCATTTAAAGCCTATTCATACTGCGTCCAAAGAGACAGATCTAGCCAGCATCTGTGGTTATAAAAAGCCTGTCGGAGGCGTATTTGCTTAACGATGAGAAACCACAACCAGGCGTACCGAACATGTGGGGGGGTACTCGTCGCCGGGGGAAACGGCACGTTATGTAACAAGCAGCGGGCAGGACGAGGGGGCGAAGGCTGTCGACTGGCCCACCGTCTAATCTAGTGAGACTCAGACGACATAGAGGCTCCTTCTGTCAACAAAAGCCGCACGGCCCCAGTCGCAATGCCGTGATAGAGTATAACCTTCAGTATCACGGGCAGAAGATGAATGCTTTATGGCCCAGCGGGGCGTGCCTTTATCTGTGCGAGATTGCAGGGTCAATATCGGCAGGCAGTGGAAAACCGTGGCGTTTGACTGGAGCAGCCGACTTTCGCATGTGACAGCGCTCGCGTAACTGCTGGTTTCTGCATCGCAGTGTAGGCGTTTGGCTGTCAGTACGCTCAGAGTCCGAGTCCAGCTGGTTTCTCTATGGTGAGCTTGGCGAGGCGTTTCTGCGTGCGAGCGGTGGGACATGATACTCTCCGTTTCGTTTTCTCTCCCTTTGTGGTAGGCGGCGCTGTACAAAGAACAGTTTGATCTTTCCCGAAGTTTTAGTTAGCTAACCCTAACCCTAAACACTTCTTTCAAAATATACATGCTGAAGATTCAGAACTCTGAACTATGCGTTTTAATGTTTACCATCCTGGACATTTAATTACAGGACCACAGTCTCCAGAATGTCAGAATTTCCTTGGTACCGCTAGAAAAACAGCCAATCAGGGGCTCGGGTTCTGTCAGACCTCCTTCTTTGCCAGTGCCAAGGGTCTTCAGCAAACACTGAGGACTCATTCGTGGTCCCAAGCATCAGAGTTTGAGTTTTTAGAAAAGCGTAAAGAGGGAGCAATCTCTCAGCCGTCTGCGGGACATTTAGAATGCAGAGGATTGTTGTGGAAAGAGACAAGCGACGGTGGCCCATAACTACGGGTGACCACAACTGGTCATGCCTCGAGCCCGCCGTCAGTTGAACCCACGAACGCCTCGAGCCCACCGTCAGTTGAACCCACGAACGCCTCGAGCCCGCCGTCAGTTGAACCCACGAATGCCTCGAGCCCGCCGTCAGTTGAACCCACACCAACCCCAGGCCTCGCTGCAAGAGCCCGGAGTTTCCGACAGGGATGTGAGGGACACAGGCAGCTTGTGTTTGTGTTTTCACATTGTGCCTGAAGAGCGTTGCCAGCAGGGGAAACCGAATTGGGCAATGATGGACTGGAGCAGCAATCGCCTGTTGCCCAAGAACTGCAAGCTTCCCTGCAGCAGTGCTACAGAGGGGGTGGCGCAATGCCAGTGCTTTTGAGTGAGTGTGTGTGTGTGTGAGCATGTGGGCACACACATTCACACACACACACACACACACACACACAACCAAAAATACATACACTCACACACTCACACAGATACTCACTCACACATTTACTCACAAAATAACAGATTCAAGCCTGAACTGCGAGCAGATCTGTAGGGTAATTGCCCCGCTGTCAACCTTGACAACCCCAGGAACAACTGCTTTCAGTTTTCCCAGAATAACTACGGAGCCGGTCACGCTCAAAGTATCTACTGCCGGTTACCTCCTGCCGGTAACACCCCTGACGGTTAACACCCCTGCACACTTCATCACTGGATGATGGATAGATGTGGGAAAAGTAGGCTTATTGGGGAAAGAGGACATTTTGAGAAACTCCTGTTGAAAAAGAGACCTCCCCTAGCTTTCTGGAGAAATCCTAAGATGTCACAGCCCGTAGCACCAAACACCTCCTCATCTGGGCGGGTTTCGAGTTTTCCTGCGTTAAAGCAGAACGTATCGCTGCTCCATTCGGATCATCCAAGGCCCGGCTCACCCAGTAATAAGGGTTGTTTGCTTGGTTAAGCTCTTCATAGCTTATTTGTCGCTGATCTGTGCAGTGGAGAGTGGCGAAAGAGCAGAGTGCTGTTTGCCAAGTTCTTCTGTTCATTTAAAAAATGTTTCTGGCTAACGTCCCACAGAAAAAAAGCTGGCAGGGTTTGACCAGTGAAAACAGCTAACAAGATGTATCCTGTTCAAGCCTTCACTTATTGCACATTAAAGTCAAACCCCTTGTAGCCTAACACAACCGAAACAGCGAAGAAGATGTATCCTGTACGAGGCTTCACTTAATGGTCCTAAAACATCAAATAAGGTGACACAGGAACTGGAGGTCTAGGTTTTTATATTTATGTGTATGTATGTATATGTAGATGCATGTGTGTGTACGTGAGTGAGTGTGCATGTGTACATGTTTATGTGTGCGGTGTATGCATATACATGTAATGAAGGAATCTTTTGGCATTTAAAAAAATATCTATGGATTTGCTTTCATCATTTAGAAACACCAGGTCTTACACAAGGGACAGCTTTTTGTTGGAGATGAAGACATGGGAAAGCTAGCTAATAAGCAAAGCAGTTCCTGGGTCAGAATGTTTGACGCAGTGGCACTCTAATTCCCAGCTAACAACAAGGAAGTAATTTGCTTATATACATCAGCATTTCGCTTCATTCACCTGAATGGAAATGATTTGGCAGCTAGACGTGGGGTATGACCAAAAGGACATGAGAAGCCAGGGTCATAGCTGAAAGAGTATTGCTGGACAACCCTCCCCTGTTTGTGCCTCAGCCCGGGGTTCCTGACCGGCCGTCCGGTTATTACAGCCTGTGATTGGCATGGAGTCACCGTGACATCACAACAGAACGCTTGCTTTACAGGGTTCCTTCACAAAGCCCACTGACTGACATTTTGTTTTGTTTTCATGTCATGAATCAGGGACATAGCCATCCGTGGCTTAAACAGAAAGTGTAATTTTCTGCCTGCTCCCCCTTTTTTGTCCCTTTCAATTTACCTCTAAATAGAACATTGCTCAATGTGTGCCTAGTTCAGAGTAGTCAGAGCAGGCGTTTGTGAAGTTCACCATCAGTGTACAGTGGAGGACATGATTGACAGCCAGAACCCCCCCTTTCAGAGTGTTTGTTCTACATTGAGCAGTCATAATAACAAGCGTGTGAAGAATGCAGTCACAAACTAATCTAACCTGTCTACACCCTTTAGCAACGTTGTAAATGACAGCACCTTAGGGCATGGGAGACCAGGGTGCGAGATTCCACCCAGTTCCCACTGTGGTCAGAAGACACAGCCCACCCAGCATGGCTTAAGGTGTCATGCTTGTTACCAAAAGGTTGCTAATTCAAGTCCCAACAACTCTGTTCTATCATTGAGCAAAGTGTTTAACCCGAATTGCTTCGGTAAATCAATGTTTAATAAAAAAATGGTAAGCAGTGAAAATTGCTCTGGATGAAAATGTCTGCTAAGCAGTTTAGCCTGACGAGGGTGCGAGTGTGCAGCCTGGGGGGGTTCTGACCTGCTCAGATGTTTTCAGACATGCCCCTGTGTGATGCACGTGAATCTGAAAAAAACACCACACGAAACTGTGGCGAGTGTTAGAGCGACCATCCAGACAGTCATTGTGCCCTGACAAGCTAGTGTGTTTGGGTCAATCTCGCTGCTTATCTGGACTGGACTCATTATTTCAGTTTGAAAGGATCTACCCCGGTGTTTACAGGTGTAAATCAGTTGCTGAGGTAGTCCAGAGACACTGCGGCTGCCTCTGATACTGAACGAGTCTCACACATGCACATTGTAAAGATCCCATGGACAGAACTGTTGCTTCGATCTGGCCCCTTGGGTTGAAGAGGGAAATATTTAGGTTCTGGTCTCCTGCCTCTCTCAGGGAGCACTGATAATACACATCACGCTCTGTCTCCATTGCTCATGCACTGCGTATGCAAATTAAACATCCCAGGACAAGGGCGTCGACTGTAACTTGTGCCGCCAGTATCTATCGTGTTTACCCCCTTTGCCATGGAAACCTCTGCAAGTTTTTGTCGGAAGGCACCCTCGTGGGTCTTTGTTTTTTTCTAATTAGTATTAAACTGATAAGGTCTCACCACCTCTCTGATGCCGGGTCAGTCTTTTACTTTCTACAGACCTGGTACATGGATGGGCGAAGATTACAGCATTAGAGCCTCTGCTCCAATAGGCAGATCCTACGATAAGAGGCTAAACCGTTCTTCAGACGTCAGCATACTGGCTCACATCTCATCTTATGATATGCAAAATCAGCCAGGGGTTGGGGGGTGGGTTTGGGCGTTTGCGTAAGAGGGTGTTTCCTACCCCGACTGGCAGCTGAGCGTGAATTTGATTATTATAGATGCACCGACCGCCATTCTGTTGACAGCTGTGAAGTACACACAAAAAACAAGCCCAAACGCATCGATTGCATACGAAAAATAAATAAATTGAGCATCCTTTGGAAGCGTGTCATCAGGAGGGCTTGCGTTGATGGTAAATAGCGAGTTCTGCATTATCCAGTCTGAACAGGTTATAGCATTAGGCAGCCAGAGCGGGTTTAAATAAAGCGCTCAGAAGCCGCCTCTCGTGTCTGGCAGAACAGGACTCTCGTCTCATCCCCATGTTACACGTGTCCAGACTGCTTCAGTGGGTTCGTTATTTTTACACAGGGGCAGATCCCTCCCAACAATAACAAGCCAGTATCAAAGTCACTTCCACGTTATTGCCACCTTTTTTCGCACTGGGAAAGAAAGACACAGGCATCCCAAAGTAATTGTGTTTGCTACAGTTTACCTAAAGGACTGGGAGTACAGCCAAGTCTGCTATCGGAGGAAGCACAGCACAGTTGCAGCTGCGCGGCACACGGGCCCTCCCCAACTCCCCGCCTCCTCTCTTCCTCATTTTTTCAGTTCCCTATTTCTGTGTCACTTCTGTCTCTACGTCTGAGAGCCGCTAGCTCTCCGTTTGCTCCCGGCCAGCGCTTTTAACCCTAACCTGGCAGGGTCCCGGGGGCGGTGGAAGTGTGGAGAGAGAACGTTCTTCACCCCCGTCCTCTGTTTGCAAACTTACTGTAGCGTTCCATGAATCTGGCCTTGGACGTCTGGCCTTCTGTTTTTCCTGATGGCTCGGTTTTTCTGTGGCTTCCATTGGCTGGTGGCTCTGGGGTATATGTATGTGTGTGTGTGTGTGTGTGTGTGTGTGTGTGTGTGTGTGTGCGCGTACGTGTGTGTGTCTGTGCGTGTAAATGTATGTGTGTGTGTATGAGCGTGTGTCTATGTTTGTGTTAGAGTGTGTGTGTGTGTGTGAGAGAGAGCATGTGTGTCTCCAGTCTGTGCTGCTCTCCAGACCACAAAACAAACACCCGTCCCAGAGGATATAAGCCTCAACGTAATCAGTGTGAGCCGTCTGCGTTTCTTGAACAAGAGAGAAAGCGGACCAAGCAAACCGGATGCTCCTCAGTTTCTCCAAAACAACACGCGAAGTGCCCATCTGTCGAGAGAAGAATCTAGATGGAGGTCTGTGAAGCAGGTTTAGGAGTATGAATGGCTTAAAATAAAGAGGCAGCAGTGTGGTAGATACGTATGGAGAACTGGGTAATATCTTATAAATAAAAGAGGGGTCTCTTCACTTGTGGTCACACTTCCTCCTTTTTTCAACATTCAGGGTGTAATAATAGAGCCTTCCTGTGTTTGGCTGCCCTCCCGTCGCGCCCTCACAGGGGTCACACAAAGGCCCACCCTCTAGCTTACAGGCTCCTGCCTGGTTTTCCTCGGGCCGTTGTGCTTTCCCACGTCCCACTCACGCTGTGCTTTTAAAAACTCTGTTTGGCAGGAAGTGATTGCAGTCACGCCCGCCCCTCATTGGCTAGCTGCGTCAGCAGGGGAGCGGGACCGGTGCTGCGTGAGCTGAGGCAGCATTGTAGAGAGGCAAATGTCCGGGGTTCAGGGGTTAGCGGAGCACAGTGTCAGGCAGATGATGGAAAGGGGGGTGGGCAGGAATAGAGCCTCCATTTGACATGATGATCAGGGTAACGGTGGGATTGGGGGGGGCTGGTTTTCAGCACAACACTGATGGTTATTCATGTGCATATAACACATTATCTTAGAGTAAGTTTCAAACAAGCTTGTCTGTCAGTCTTCTTAATCGCTGAGGCGGGTCCTGGACATCTGTCTCCCCAAAATCGCATCATCCCAGCTATTTCTATTAAAATCTATTAAAACCTCCTGCTCTGTGAGACAGCAAGCAAACAGTTCGTATAGAGGCAACAGAATGTAAGATTTACGAGATTCAGACAATCGTTGTCAGACCTGTTTTTTCCTGACCCTCTTGTTGGTTTCAGTGAATTCTATTTTCTCCGTTGTCAAGGCCTATGTGGGGAGAAAGGAGCTCTGTTTAGTTTTTTTTTTTTTTTTTTTTATTTCGAATTTTGTTAAAAAACAAAAATTCACTTTGAGTTTGAAAAAGTTCCTTTGAATTTGCCTTCTTCTCTGAGTTTTACTTGAGTTATTGATTTGGATCCTCAGAAGCAGCATTCCGGATGTGCCTCAACTGTTCACTGACAAGTTCCCCACAAGGAGGCAACGGGCAATCATTAGGTCCTGTCTACTTGTCCTGTTTTTTCAGGGATGCACTGTCCGTCTGGCAGGACGGGGGGCGCTGAGTAGCAAGCCGGGTTTGATGTTCTGTTTTCCATGAGACTGGGCCAGGACGCAGTGTTTGTCTGGCTGGGCACGGGGGCTCTGAGTAGCAAGCTGGGTTTGATGTCTTGTAAACCGGGCATTAGACTGTGGCCGGGATGCACTGTTTGTCAGGCAGGGCACAGGGGCTCTGAGTAGCAATCTGGGTTTGATGTCCTGTAAACCGGGCATGAGACTGTGGCCGGGATGCAGTGTAGGCCCAGTGACTGATCGTCAGCACGTTCAGGTCACTGAGACACCATGTTCATATGTTATCATATATTCAGGTGAACGAGCTTATCAAGAACAACGAGAAGAGGCTTCCACCCTGGCATTTCTGTTGAGTACAGGAACAGATGAACTTTGACACCCCCCACGTCTTTATCCATATTTATATATATTCTTCAAGATACCAGTGGTTGGCAAACAGCAAGGCCGTACATTAGTCCAAAGTCCACCTACAGAAAATGAATGCATAAACACTTGGCTAAGAAGGTGTTTATTCAGATTTAGGCAAGTGTTCTGAGATTGAGGTCCATCTCAGTAGTGTACATGGCTTATGACTGGATTGGAGTGTTATTTTCAGTTTTAAAATTCACACTCACTGTTTGAAATGACAGCAGCCTCTCCTTCCTGTTTTCAATGTTATACTTTCCCTCTGGAGCTCAAACACTTAGCTTGTTGAACATCTTCACTGCAGAAAGGAAGGTTTGTCAATAATGTGGCTGATTACCTAGTTAGATAAAACTGATGCTGAATTAATGTTCCAAACCTCCCATTTCCAGATTTATTTTGTGATTATCTAGGGCATTTTTGTAACATACCTACTACCAAGACTCATGATGTCAAGCACAGAGTCAAAAATTTAAATGAGCAAAACGCGAGAATGTTAAAAAAGGAGCTTGAAGAAAGACGGCTAATTAAAACCTTTGAGACAATGTTATCCCAATTCATTGCAGTGTTTGGCTAAAACAAATGAATTTGTTTTCATCTATCTGGAAATTCTACCAGGGTTTCCTACTTAAAATAAGCTGGTTACATAACAGTTCTGAAGTTTTTCTTTTTTTTCTTTTATCTTTAAGAAAGAAAAAAACCCACCATCCTGTTGACATAAATACACGATAACACACTTCTAACTCCTTTACTGACCTCACACTGTGTTCGGAAATCTTTTTCTGGGGGAAGTGAATGTCCCTGCTTTGCCTCGAAGAAGCTCTCTCTCTCTCTCTCTCTCTCTCTCTCTCTCTGTCTCTCTCTCTCTCTCTCTCTCTCTCGCTCTCTCTCTCTCGGGAGACCCAATTTAGTTGAGCACTTCATTAGAAGCGCACTGAATCAAATTGAAAAGATTTGATTAGATTCTGCCTGTCTGTATACTTTTGCAAATAACACAGCAAAGATACACTTAGCAAGCAGTCGACAACTCCCAGGGAAGATCTGTGTCGATCCGCATTGATAAGTTCTCCACGTCCTCAGGGGCACCCGAGACTGGGCTAACACTACCTGGTTGGAGGCAAGCCCCCATCTGTGCCAGTGTAAACGTGACGGAATGCACCCCTTCTCCTCCCCTCACCTCTCTGGTGTTGTGTGCACTATCTCTGGTCCTTGGCCCAAATCTGCCCTGAGGGCAGACCCACGTCACAAGCCGCGTTGCTGATTAGCACGTTAGCGGGATCAACTCGTCTCGGAACACTTCACCTGCAGGCTTACGCTTCAGTGAAACCTTTTCGACTCTTTCACGCGGTTGTCTGTTTGCCATCTCAGATCCACTCTCCACCGGTTGTTGATGGTTTAAATGCCAGCATAAACCGCAGCACAGCGCATTTTGAGCCAGCTTTCCTAAAAGCCATGCATGCAAAAAGGAGGGTTCCTTCGCCTTCCCGAGCTGCTCGGACCCTAGCGACTGAGTAATATGATCTAGATATATGGTGATCGCTAACCAGTATTGCCTGTCTTGGCTTCCTGGGCGCCAGCAGGTGTGCAGTGCCAATGAGGGGGACATCTCTCTCACTTCCAACACGAATGGCTAGATGGCAGTTGGGTCGGAGGTGACCAATCGTACTACCTTATCCCTCACAACGACGAGTCTCACGTGGAAACACTGCCCCATCAACAGCAACATTGTTCCCATCTCCATCGACTGCAGCAGTGTTCAGCGCACTGAAGTCAGCAGCTTCCCTTATGAATTATTAGTGCTACCCCACGTGGTCACAGAGCACACCCTGGAACATCGTGTTCTCTTCATGTTGAGTGGCATCAGAGTTTCCTGCATGCTTTTTACTGAGGCGTGCACACACGCATACACGTACCGACGGCAATCTGCAGAAACACTTTCGCTTTGCATATCTGAAAGTATGCATTTGCAGGTGAGCTGGCCCCTGTTCTGGGGGATAGGAATGACCTGAAACGAGATTTGGGTTATTGAGAGAGAAGACATACAAAGATATTTATGGGCATTTTACAACCCCCAACAATGGAGAACCACAAACAGCACAGAACCCAAAGCTTTGCCTTTGTAACATTGGCTTTGGAACATGAGGCAGGCAAGCCGGAGGCACAGAGAGGTTTCCGGCTAGCTACTATAAATTAGCGCCGACATTAAAAGCTGCACTGGGAGGTGTAATTGTTTACCTTTGACTTTATGTTTTGGTTGTCACTAGGGCTTGCTTTATCTTGCAACACATGTAGGTCAGGGGCGAGGTGCTCTGTGACATCAACCAATCTGTGCAGGACACAGATGTGTTACTCAGGACATTACTTTTCACCAGGGGACATCAGGACTGGAGTCAGAGCCAGTTCCCTCAGGGCGAGACAGACTGCGGAAAAGGCTGGTGGCTGTCAGTCATGATTTTGGCGAGCTGCAATGCAAGCCGTTAGCGTACGCCACACCTGAATGTACTGCAGAAGCCTGGCACAAACTGGACTTGAGTTCTTCCCTGCAGACGGAGAAACGAAGGCTGCAGGACAGGCAACCCCAGGGGGGCTGTTTGTATATGTTAGCTGTTGTGCCCTGATGTCGGAACACCTTGTTCATAGATTAAACTTTTGACTTTTGCACCCTTAAACTAATTGGCGACTAAGTAATAGTCTGATCCAAAGTATTTTTTTCTAAACTAACTCCAACCCAACAAGTGCTTTTAGAAAAAAAGTTGAGATGCAACAACATGCTACGTTGCCATACCACATTCATGGCTTCTTCCAAGAAGTCACAAATCTTCAGGGACATGCCGTTTCGGGCAGAAATGCTGGGAGTGTCCTGTCTGCAATCACGAGCCAGGCGATACCTCCCGCGTTACTGGAGTCTGCATGCAGCAGCAGGCCCGGTCCAAGGCGCTAATCGCTAAAGGCCCTGCCTCACTACCGCACCTGCCACGACTCCACCAGAATTGGGCTCCACCCCGCCGTCACCGGCCAATAAACCCAACATGTCTGCACTCTTTTGTGCCGCCTCAGGCACCATGGGCTGGCCGTGAGCTTTAATACAGTACTACAGTAAGCAGTAAATGCTGAGCTCCACGACGTGACCCACCTGGCCTTCCGCACGTCCGCCCTCTGGCTGGGCCAGAACCCTGCTGGCTCCGGGCTCAGTCGCATGCCTTTGAAGTCAGGAAAGGCAGGGCCTGGATAAGCCGACAAATGTACGCTCCAAACAGCTTCATTAAATGAAATCTCCAAAAATCTCAGATATTCCTCCAGGTGAATTGTTTGCCCCATTTGGTCAATAACAATAATTACAACGGGAATCGCCACATAAATCCCAGTTTAATTGGGTGTTTTGGAAGGGCTTTGCTGGTTTTTGTTGCCCGACCTGTTGTTTCCTGTGCTGTCAACACTTGGTCCAGGGTTTTTATAGGCTTCTGGGGAGGGCAGGGGCGGAGGGCTGCTGTGCACAGAACCTGGTGCAGAACATGCTTAACGATAAAGATAAGAGCTGACGCTGAGTCGAGGGAGTTCTGGTGCCCTTATGTAAAATTAATGCATATTTCACAAGCTGTGTGGCCATTGTTGGCCCGGGCCTGCAGCCTGCAGTCGGTGGGGCCGGTTATATAACCGTACCGTGACAGAGAAGCCTACTTTCTTCGCAGCCGGCCCCTGCGCGTATCCACACATTTACTGGAGGCCGTTGTGCAAAGCGAGGCATCAATCAAAGCGCCCCTTGGCCACCGGCGTGTGAATAACGGGCCTCGGCAGCTCTGGGAAAACAATACATTATTAATCAGCACCGCCCACTGAATGGGATTGCCATTTCTGCTGCATCTGGAGTGGCCTGCCATTTGTGTGCAGGGCGTGGGTGCCGTATGTTTCACCGAGCCATGGTGCCAGCTGCACAATCTGATCCCGGAGCAGTCCAGCGGACGCATCTCCCAACAACGTGATCTCTGCGTCTCTGGCTAAATAACACTGCCTGCCCTCCGTTGAGTTGTATTTTTCTTAATTGCCCGAAGATTTAGGCCGCAAATGGTAATGTGTTTTATAGGCTGTCATCGTCAACTACGAGGAATTCCACATTATTCAGAACATAGCCACGCTGGGTTGAGAGGGGCTTGATTGCATCCTGGGCCAGTGCATTCATCACTTTACTTTGGGTGGAAGGTAATCAGATTATATAACATCCACTATAATTTGTTGTACAGGGCAGTGTCTCAGGACTGTAGCCATTGCAAATAAGTGGCTTTTTATTCCTGTCTTGTTTTCCGGAAGTTCCAGAAGCCAAAACTGTAAAGCTCTAATAGACTCTCAAAGGTCCCGTTTACACAGGTAGTGTTACTTCCTGTCACAGTCAACGTCAAAGGGAACGGGAGTCTTCACCGAGTCACAGAACATGAGATTTGCTGCGCATTATCATCCTGTCTGATCTTGGTCATCAAGTTGACGGGAGGCAGAGCAGCAGCACACTGAAGCATTTGTCTCTCCTGTGCACCCCTCATCACACACCCCTCTAAGTGAAACATATTGGAGCCAGCCCCCCCCCCCCCCCCCCCCCACAACACACGAGCAAACAAACAAAAAACAAAAAGAAACCACAGCAGAAAAAAAAAAAATAAAACAAAAAAAACAAAAAAAACAAAGAGGGGGGAGACAACACCACAAAAAACCCAAAAAACCA
>JAOYSI010041785.1:9968-24234 GCA_025775065.1 Hiodon alosoides
CATTTGGGCAGAAGCTCGATATCATTTGGGCAGAAGCTCGATATCATTTGGGCAGAAGCTCGATATCATTTGGGCAGAAGCTCGATATCATTTGGGCAGTAAGGAGACTTTGGCAGATATGTGGCAGATAAAAAAAAAAAAAAAAATATATATATATATATATATTAAAAATAAAAATAAAAATGTACAATTTATTGATAAGCAAAAAATATTAGTGTTAACGGTGCTATATCTTTTTGCAATAAATACATGGACACTGTGTTCCAAATTTTTAATTTGTTTTTCGGCACTGTGATGAAACAAATGTAATCTCCTATTTTCTAAGATCCGAGCAGTCTCTCGCTTTAACTTCCTGCACTTTCATCGCCATCTACTGGCTACAGTTAGCATTGATCATCCTAAATACTGCCACAAGGTTTTCCACAATGGAAGTTAAAATATAGAAATTGCATTAATAATCCAATACACACACACACACACACACACACACACACACACACACAGACAATTTATTACTTTTAAATAGACTCGATCAAATGCAGTACACGTTTCAATAGCCCAGATATAATATAGAAGGCTAAATTATAAATGTATACATTTTAATACTGCATACTGTTGACCCGTGCAGAGCTCTACTTAATATTTGCATTCGGCTGGGATGAATGATATAGAACACCACCATGTTTCAGGATAATTGACATTGATGCTATTAAAATAAATAAATAAATCATATATTCAGCCATTAAAGTTGTTTGCAGGCTTTCTCCCTGGCTTTTTCAGCCACATTGGCTCTATTATAATGGCCTTAACCTCCTCATAACCTTCCATAATTAGCTGCTGTTCAGCAGCACTGAAATAAGCAGCACAATCTTTTGCCATCAATAAACAATAGATTTGGTGTGCCTGAGCGTCCTTTTGCATAGTAGTTTAGTTGTATAATTAAATTTCATATAAAGGAAGCAAATGCGTCCTGTCTGGCAGAGCGGCTTCCTTACCGGCCAGGCGGAGAAAAGAACAAACAAAAACTCTGGCAGCCCGAGAGCTTGTGGAAAGGGAAGGAGAGCCACAGTTACTTATTTAGGGGTTTACTGTCATCACCGACAAGGAGGGGAATCCATTCCTACCCCCCAATCGCTCTTGTACTTTTTAACCATACTTCCACAATTTTGTTGGCGGCATGGAATTAATCTATTTTACTATGAAACACTTCAGCACAGCAGATCGCAACAGAAGTTACATTAATTGGCTAACTGATATATTGATGGAAAAATTTACTGCTAAGTCATGGTTTTCTTGTTAAAACTTTTAATTGGAAATTCTCTGGTGGCAAACTCTCCAGTTAAAGAAGTGACAGCTCACATGGCGCACACAGGGGTTGTAGTTATACACACAGGTATACACTAACCAGAGAGTGGCTGATGGAGTTGTGTGATTAGAGAATGTATTTCTGTTCCAATACACATTACACGCGCCTCTCCACCCACATTACGTACTGTACACGCGCCTCTCCACCTACATTACGTACTGTACACGAGCCTCTCCACCTACATGTACTGTACACCCGCCTCTCCACCTACATTACGTACTGTACACGCGTCTCTCCACCTACAGAACGTACTGTACATACGCCTCTCCACCTACATTACGTACTGTACACGCGCCTCTCCACCTACAGAACGTACTGTACACGCGCCTCTCCACCCACATTACGTACTGTACACGCGCCTCTCTACCTACATTACGTACTGTACACGCGCCTCTCTACCTACATGTACAGTACACCCGCCTCTCCACCTACATGTACTGTACACCCGAATCTCCACCTACATTACGTACTGTACACGCGTCTCTCCACCTACAGAACGTACTGTACACGCGCCTCTCTACCTACATTACGTACTGTACACCCGCCTCTCCACCTACAGCACGTACTGTACACGCGCCTCTCCACCTACATTACATACTGTACACGCGCCTCTCTACCTACATGTACTTGTTGTCTATGTTTAGTTTACTGGATACACATATCTGGTACTGGGTCAGTGGACCCCCTATGACTTCAGAACAGCCGGAATTCTTTGGGGCATTGATTAGGGTTAGACTAACCCTAACCCTAACCCTACAAGTTCTCAGAATATTGTTCCACTGGGATGTAGGTCCATGCTGACCGGTCCATGCTGACCGGCCCAGGGTTAGGCTGGCCATCACACGATTGCTGCAGTTTGGATGGCGGTACATTCACGCCGCAAACAGCCTGTTTTAACTCATCCCAAAGATGCTCTATGGGGTTGAGGTCTGGAAGACTGTGCAGGACATTCAAGTAAACTTACTGTCATGTTCCTGGAATCATTCTGTGATAATATGTCCTTTACAAAATTGCAAGTTATCCTGCTGGGAGTCTCCATGTGACTAAGGGTAAACTGTAGCCTCGAAGGGATGGAGAGCAACAATGTTCAGACATGCTGTAGCTTTCAACATTCCCCTGACCGTATTCTGTCCTGTTTTACTGACCACGTGCCCAATGGAGCCACTTCTTCATATCGTTGGCTGTTTTGAATGGAACCCGGTGGGGTCGTCTGCTGCAATAGCCCATCTGTGACAAGGGCTGACGAGTTGTGTTTTCAGAGATTCTGTTCTGAACACCGCTGTTGTATTGTGCCATTATTTGCCTGTTTGGGGTCCACCTTTTAACCTGCCCGATACCGGCCATTCTCCTTGGACCTCTCTGATTAACAAGTGGTTCTTTGTCCATTTGACTGCTGCTTGTTTTTGATTTGTTGCATCATACTCTGTAAACTCCTGACACGGTCATACAAGAAAAGCCCAGGTAAACTCCTGACACGGTCATGCAAGAAAAGCCCAGGTAAACTTCTGACACGGTCATGCAAGAAAAGCCCAGCTAAACTCCTGACACGGTCATGCAAGAAAGCCCAGCTAAACTCCTGGCACGGTCATGCAAGAAAAGCCCAGGTAAACTCCTGACACGGTCATGCAAGAAAAGCCCAGGTAAACTCCTGACACGGTCATGCAAGAAAAGCCCAGGTAAACTCCTGGCACGGTCATGCAAGAAAAGCCCAGCTAAACTCCTGACACGGTCATGCAAGAAAAGCCCAGCTAAACTCCTGGCACGGTCATGCAAGAATAGCCCAGGGAGGCGGGCGTTTCTGAGATACTGAAACCAGCACCCCTGGCTCTAACAATCATACCATGCTCATACCAAGTCACTAACTTACTAATTTTCCCATTCTAACGTTTAACCAAACAGTAACTGCATGCCTCTATGCCTGCTCTATATAGCCAACCACAGCCACATGATTCACTCTCAATCCATATTCATGAACGGGGGGGTGTGCGCCTAAACAACCAAACACAGCCACATGACTCACTGTCAATCCATATTCATGAACAGGGGTGTGTCTAAACAACCAACCACAGCCACATGACTCACTGTCAATCCATATTCATGAACGGGGAGGTGCCTAATAGAGTGGCCTATACTGACGTATATACTATACATCATGGGTTTCTTACTTATCTTTGGTCCATACAAAGTTCTGTGATCACTTTTATGTCTGCCATAAATGTGCTCTCATGCCTGAATGCCCATTGGCTAGGATAGCAGTCTTTGCCAAATCGGATTGTAAAACACGGCTCGATAAAAATAATCGGGGTCAAGCGATTGGAGCAGCCATCGTCAAAGGGCCTTCTGCTCACACTAGGTGACTGCCAGCATGCCGATTTCTTCTGATTTCTCCCCGACACTCTCCCTGCTCATTTTGGAGGAGGGCGAGAGCATTTGTTGAGCTGCCGTGCATCAGACGGGACTGTATAAGTCCACCATAGGGTAGCTAAAAGCGAAATTTCTTTGAAAAGTGTTTATTAACAACATTTACCTCTTGAAATGTTTTGGTTTGACAATGTCTGTACCGTACACACTAAATGAAAAATAAGGATGACATTGACACAAACCCCTATATGGTTGATTGTGTGTATGTAAACAATCTGGTCAGATACAGGGCTGTGGTATGGCGCCGGCCGCCTATCTGTCGAGCAGCTAGGGGCAGGAACCATCTCTGGAAGACTGCAGCTCAACTCCCAGCTGTAAGCTAACAAGCAGATAGTTTGGCTCGTTATCCTCGCCTATATTCCATGTATATTTCATGTTTACATTCTCTATACTTCATGTTTGCAACCGATGACAAGCCTAATGCTGTCATCCACGCCTGGATTATATATCTGTATATCGACCCACTGACCCACTGACCCACTGACCCACCCACTTTTTTTATGCATCTAAAAGTTAAAGTCTACTTCCATGTTATGCTGTGTCACTAATTGTATTAACGACTTGTTACTTGATCTTGTTCCGATGACACTGCAGAGAAATCACGCCTCGAGTGTCTGGAGTGTCTCCGTCTCTTCCGCTCCACTGATCATCTGCTCTGACATGAAAAACCCAGACAGGCAGACGGAAATTCACAGTAGAATTGTCATATGTAGTTTTAAAACTTTAGAGAAAGTTCAAAAACCTTTTGTTTAAAATGTCACAAATGACTATGGTGCATGAGTATCAACAAAATAGGCAATATGTGACATCATGGCGGGAGACCAAATGTCTGAAGGGAGGGCATGGTTTAGTTCACCTCCACTGGAATAAACGGCTTCCTCGGGTGAAATCTGAACCACTAATCTAAAACTTCCCAAACGCTCTTTAAATTCTCTTGCTGTTTTTTTTTTTTTTTCCAGTGTAAAGAAATTAGTGATTTCCCTTAGGGTGTCCCTTCAAGGAAGATAAAATTGCCTCTCTGGGGATTCCATTTTACTAAATTTGATGACTGTGACTAATTTGTAAATGTATTTGTAATGTTGACAGGTCAACTGTCCCTGTATGGTTTTATTTATAAGGCTCCACTTCAAAAAAGAGCAGTACTGCATAAATATCATCAGGATGGAATCAGATGTTCTGCACTATTAGTTCTCTAAACTATACATCTTCTAAATGTAGATAGCTTCTATGACACGGCATAGTATATTGGTAATATAAATTATTTAATTAAAATTAATTAATTCTTTAATTATTATTTTTTTTTGGGGGATTGTTTAGAAGTGCAGAACATTTGAAATATCTAATTCCATCTTTACGTCATTTATTCAGGGATTTTATTCCACTGATTTGTTTTGCCCTGAAGCTGAACCTGTAACCTTTGGCAACAGAGGGCAGTAAAGTACATTTACTACAGTTAAGTAAATCTTGCTTCAAGAATGTCCGTAGAAATCTTTAGACAACAGGGGGAGCAATTTGACAACATATAAGCTGAACACAATCCGATCTAGTATTGAATAGGTATATTATAAAGCTTTATAAAAAATTCCTTGTTATGTTGCATTATACTGCATTCAATACCTCAATAAAGGCTCAAATGCATATTTAAAATACTTAACTCTAAATGCCAACATGTGGTCTTTACTAAAGGAGGACTCAGTTTGTAAGTACTGACACACTAGCGATAGACATACCTCTCTTCAGTTACCACCTCACAGAAGCGTTCACTTCAGAGGGAGGGGCTCACCTGAGATCACTGTTGTATCTTGCCTCACGCTTGTTGATGAGCTTTCAAAATGTAGCTGATTGCTACCCACCTTGTTTGGATAAAGATTCTGTTTTAAATCGATCCATTTACTGTGAGGACAGCGGCAGAAATGTATTGGTGACCAGGAGGCTCCAGGTTTAAATCATGGTAATGGAGCTTATTGTGCACCCCTGACCCTAACCCTAACCCAAACCCTAACCCTAACCCTAACCCTGAGATAACTTAATTAACTTAACGTTAATTATTTCAGTGAAGGCCCAGTTTTTTTAATAGTTAAAATTGAAAATATTTTGGCTGTGTAGGGTGTCACAAAAATTAAGTGTAAACAATGTTGCATGCATAAAGTTTCCTAACTTGATATCCTAGCATTGTCAGTCAGCCCAAGGCAGAGGTACAATATAAATCTGTTGGAAAATATCCACCAGACAAAGACTTTCCTGCAGTTATTATGCTGCAGTTGCCTGGAAAGTTATGGCGGTAACCCCTGGCTGTTGAATACATGTGTGGAAAATGAAAAACGACATGGGATAATTGATAAGAAAAAATATAATGCTGCTGTTCATTAAAAAAAAAAAAAAAAATCCTTTGTGTTTTTATGACTTATTGTTTTAGGAACTGATCTTTGTACACGGAAGAAAAACCCATTCCCAATTCCAGGCCAATCTGATTGAATCAGGGTCTGAGTATTAGATGTGGGCGGACACCATAACACCAAACTTAGGGGTAAAGGGCTCCTCGCCTACAACACATTCCCTTCAGATTAAGTCCTGCCGTGAAAGGTAAATGTGAAGATTAGGTCTGAAGGCACCGGCCCCGACTCTCAGGCTCTCTCCGCTATCCCACTGACATCTGCGTCCTTTGTGTTAGTGAGCCTGGAATGGCTTGTCTCGTCCGTCTGTTGAATCCTCACTTTCCCCCTAAATGCCGGCTGCTACCCCCGCGGCTGCCATGGTCCTCCTGCAGAATATGGCGGTCCAATCGGAGGAAGTGATGCTAACAAGTGTGCACACTCGTGTGTGTGAGAGTGTGTGAGTGTCAAAGGGAAATCATCCAAGTGGATGCCAAGCCACAGAATGGTGCCCCTCAATAGTGTGAAATGGTGGCACTCACGAACACAGCCTGTTGGCCTGTTGCAACCAAGCGGGATTCGTTTTTTCTAGCTTGCGATGGAGGCATGGCTAGCTTTAGATTGCCTCGCAGAAACTGTGAGTGCCGGAACATTTTTCGCTTGCGTCTTAATTTTTTCGGTTTTAAATTTAACACTCACGATGTATACAGTACTTGAAGATGGCTTTTAGTTTTTTAGCCGTAAGTCAAGTGAACTTAAAAAACAAAGTTTGTAAAGTTGACATTCTGGTATTCACAAATTTAAAGGTTGATTATTACGATACACTTTTATACATTTCTAATTAGATTTATTGAAAGCACTGGTTTGAGCAGTGATGGAAAGCTTTAAGTCCTCGGCCTCTGGGCAACAGCATAGTTGTACCTAGTTCTATTAAAGCACAACGTTATTATTCTAAACTGATAGGTTGAGGTGTACAATGATGCCGGAAAAGGCCTATATTAAGAGAATCAATATCACATAAACGTGACTCTAAACTTTGCATTGGGTGGTACTGAAAGTGACGTCTCATTCACACACAGTAAATATATATATATATATATTTTTAACCAGACAACTGGCTTTGACTGCAGCATTTCTGAAGGAAAAAAAGGTTTGCTAGACAGATTATTTCTTGACAGGAGCCATCAAGTGCCATTGACAGAGCCTCATTATTGTGTAAAAGCCAGCTGACATGTGTCTTGGTTATCTCTGCAAACATGTGCATGGCATTTGCCAACTTTATGAAAAAGCCATGCATTTATTTTCTGGTGGAAATCATTATTTGGAAAACGATGAACTGAACTTTTCAGATGTAAACCGGAGTTTGAAATTAATAAGTGAAAGAAAATAATTTTCACCTGAAATAAAATGCATTATTATTGTTTAGCTTTCGATGGCTAAAATAAATAAATAAACTATAAGCAATGTGATAAGAAAGCCCAGATCTAAGTCAAGCTTTAGGGGAAGTATTAGGCTGCATTCCAAGCAAAGTTGGAATTTGTGATTGACACCGCAGTGCCAGAACAAAACATCTGCAGCCTACTGCACGGAATCGTGGGCTGCAATTAGCAGGCTACAGCTGTTCACATCACTTGGGAACGGAAACACATGCTGTCCATGTACCACAAGTTCATGGGACAATCAGGCAGGGTTCAGTCAGAGATCTTCTGACTGGATCTCAGTCAAGGTGACAGAACAACAGAATCCTGCTTATTTAAAGCCACGTCTTCATACATCACATCCGTCACATGTTATTCCTGTGCATAAGCTATATAATTCACAATAAGTGGACAGGAATAAAATACAGGCCCCATCTGAATTAAAATGCTAGTGTAAGAATAGAATATGAGAACAAGAAAAGTGGTGGTAATCTGTTATATAGATGGTTAACAATATGATACTATAACCTGCCTTGTGCACCGGACTCCTGGCTGGGAACTGAATCCCAGAGACTAAACTGTCTCTATGCTAAGGGAATCAATCAAACTCCTGTCTCGATTCTAGGGGGGTGACATCATCAAGGACCTCCACTACACTGCTACACAACAAAACACAACATCGCAAGACACAATCTTTGGTAACCTCATGTGTGTTAAACTGCCACCTTCTGGCTGCTGCGAGGTATATGCACTCAATATTTCATAAGGTCAAAGCATTACGAATGAATGCCAAATTACTAATCCCCCCCCTCCCACCCCACAAATGGGAAAATATCACATTAGCACATTCATTGTGATAAAAACTAAATAAATTTCCTGTGTTGTTTAGGTAGGTACAGGGTTTTCAGACATATTCAAAAATAAACATAAATGAGAAATTGGCAGGTTTTTAAAGGTGTATTTCCCCGTGTGATCCTCTTTGGGTGGTAAATAATAATTCTGTTTCAGTAGCTCTTTTGGAGCTGAGAGACTCTAAGGCCGCTCTAAAGATCTGGCCCAACTTGGGCAACGAGGTACTTGGCTCTGAGTGTCATTCGTCCTCGCTGCCCCTGTGATGGATCTCACTCCCCCTTCACTCTCTTCCTTCTCTGATTAACTCATGGCTCCTGCTGGGCATGCTATACAGGCAGAGCCATTTCATTTTACATTGGATCCCTTTCATTTCTCCTTCTTCGAGGCAGTACCCTCTGTCACCATCAAAGTAGATGAAACACAAGGTGGATTTTGGAAAAGCAACGAAAAAAAGTAGAAAATGTGAGATGCCCCTCCACTCACCAACCCTGACCCTAACTTTGAACATTACCAGTTGGTGGCAACGTAACAATCAAAAATGTAAGTAGGTGTCTCACGATTAAGATTTGATGAACTGTGCATTGAAAATTTCAATATTTCACATCTTGTTAATGGGCAATTCCTCTCCTGGTGAAAGGATCCTGTGCTCTTCATCCCCGTTGTATATTTCCCCCGTCCAGTAAAACCTGTCGTCGGCACAGAAACATAATCAAACTTGGCCAACTTGTCTCCATTAGAAAGACCAGGAAGACGGCTGCTCTGCAGGAGGTGAGCGTGTAACTGTGTGGGTCACTCAGCCACTGGCCTTCAAGTACTTGGGTGCTGTCATTCTGTGACACACACACACAGAAATGTGGATGCGGCGCAAGCCCACACAGCCGGGTTAAATGAAATCAACCAACAACGACTGACGGGAAATGTATTCAGGGGAGTTCACAGAGCAGGCATCGGGGAGGGGTGTCGGACTGGCACATATTTAAAAAAGGGGGTAAATGGGGAATTTATCTGTCATTATCTATAACTATCTTGTGGTCCTGTTCCTGTATTTGTACAAAAAAAAAAAAAAAACTCTAGCTGATTTAATACTTTCTCTTGGGCTCAGTATTTTGCAACCTAAATCAGAAAAATGGTTGGTGTGTGGTGTAGATTTTTGTGTGTTTGCAAGTCCAACAAGTGCATTTCTTAGGGAAATAACTCACTTCAGTTATAATTTAGTGGCTTTGTTCCTCGACGGAAGACTGCAGACATACTACAAACCTTAGCTCACCCAGCCTAAATCCAGTGGTTGGAACGTGAAGCTCTCTTTACAAACAGAGAACTATCATTTGCCAAAAAAGGTGTGGGGGGGGTGGGGGTGGCGAACGCGGAGCAACATGCAGAGCTTTTTTTGCTCTCTTTGAACAGGAAACTAAGTTGATTTAAAAAAAAATTATGATATAAATTTTCTTTTGAACCCTATTGTCGATGGTGGGATGGAGCGATCTATATTCACAGTGGAGTGCACAGCAGTAGTGATCCATATTCACAGTGGAGTGCACAGCAGGAGTGATCCATATTCACAGTGGAGTGCACTGCAGTAGTGATCCATATTCACAGTGGAGTGCACAGCAGTAGTGATCCATAATCACAGTGGAGTGCACAGCAGTAGTGATCCATATTCACAGTGGAGTGCACAGCAGTAGTGATCCATATTCACAGTGGAGTGCACTGCAGTAGTGATCCATATTCACAGTGGAGTGTACAGCAGTAGTGATCCATAATCACAGTGGAGTGCACAGCAGGAGCGATCCATATTCACAGTGGAGTGCACAGCAGGAGTGATCCATAATCACAGTGGAGTGCACAGCAGTAGTCTGTAAGCTGAGCCACCCTCCTGCACACACAGTCTGGACATTTTCAAAAACTTGCTGCTTAATTTTTTGCAGCTTGTGTTATTGTATTTCTGCCCTAAGGTCGATGGTGGGATGGAGTGATGTGCATGAAAGGGATCTGTGCATGAAACTCAGTTAAATAAATAATAATGGCTCAGTCCAACTCGGTGAAAGGGACAGGGCTGGTCTAACGGTCCTATTGATTGATTTATTAATCAATCAATCCATTAAACATTCAATAAAAAAACTGTCAGTTTTTACTTGTTATGGAGAATTTGTCAGTTTTGTCCTGAAAAGCCAAAAAGCTAAACTGATAACGCAGAGCATGTTTTCCAGGGAAAAAAAGAAATTAAAAACTAGATAAAACGTCAACGCCGGAAAACAGCCACTGAGGAAAACTGTAGTGGTGGCCCTGTGAATAGGAAAGGTCTTTGAGCACAGTACTGGGTATTTATTGAGCCATGGAGATCTACTTACAATAATAGCCCTGCTGCCAATCTCCCTGTGCTCCCGCAGTTTGTGTTTACACGAGGAGTGGGAAACTCACTGCTCAGGTACCCTTGATTATGATTTTGCTCCTCAAGGTATTAGCCTGTCGTAATAGTGTTCTGAGGGACGACGCACGACACAACACAACCATGTTCCCTAGAAACAGAACAGAGGTGCATTTTAATTTCACCTCTCTGAGGACATTTTACAGAAGTGCTCCTGTTTACTCCTTGGAAACCATTTGCGAGGGCCATCAGACTCCATTCTCACAGACCACAGGGGCTGTTGGTTTTTATCCTGCCTTACATCTTAATTGTTTAATTGTAGCTATTATTTAGATGACAAATGATCACACCTGGTGTTTTGCAGCATAATTCAGATGCTAATTGTGAGGTAGCTGAAAAACCAGCAGGCCAGAAAGCCTGTGAGTTCTTGGTTTTGAGACCCCTGCCTTCCATAGACATTAAAGCTGAACTGTCAAATCATTCCTTCTCCAAAATTGTACCTGCATGACATTCACTCATCCCAAGTGTAAAAGCTGAACACAAATTAACTGGCAGGCTGGAATCCCCATTCCCCCATCCCAGCCAAAGTGCCGTCTCTTATAAAGGGTTGGCAAATCCAGACCGCTCTGCAGATTTTACAATGACCTTTTAGTTATACTAAGGCAGGGCAGAATCAAAACCCTATTATTCCTCTCTACATAATTGTGATTAATAGATTTTTCCTTTTATGAGTAGAATAAATAAGAAATTTACAAAAGTAAAGAAAACTATTAAATACAGTTAATATAAAACGTGTGGGTTTGCCAAATGCTGATCTCTTTCTATTAATGCCATTCTCTCTTTATTAACCAAACACAGCATTTTCTAGTGAAAACATTTTTCTATATGAGCATTCAGCTGTTTTTACATCTAGGGGACTGAACACAGCTAACATGTTAAACACAAAAATGCATTGATTTTTTTTAGGGTTAGGGTTAGATTTTTTTAGTGTGTGGTTAGATGTTGGTTGGTTGTATGGTGAGAATTAAAAAAAACAGACACATATAATTATATAATCCAGATCCTTTTTGTCAGTCCGAAATAGGGCCATCAAAATAACCTTTTTCGCCTGTGTTAGAGAAGGTCTTGATGCCAATAACTGCAAAAACACCCTCCTCCCATATCTTATTGCTTTATGAAAAAAAACAAAACAATAATTTTAGCCTTTTAAAGTGGTCCCTGCTTTCACGCGTTCCCATCTTAGTACTTCAGTTTACGTTCACTTCATTGGAGTCCGGGAGACAGGTTGAATTGTAATGGAGCACTGTGCCTTTAAAACTTAAATAGCTGAACTAAACAGCACAGTTACTGATGGGGTCATGGAGGAATCAAATAAACCAAGTGAAATCTCTAAACATATTGTAATATAAAGATCACCAAGAGAACATACAAATATAACATTAACATACGGAATAAGAGCCAGAGCTCTCCTATTGGTGTTAACTTTGTGTTTAAACCGCGATGGCTTTACGACTACTTCAAGGTAACAAGAGGCGTGCGGTTCTCTTGCGGTTGGGTGGGACTATAACAGTCCACTCCTCTGTCTCCACCCATATGCGACAGACCTTTTTTGAAGGGCGAAAAGGGTTTGATTTGATCCTGAATTCTTTTCTGCAGTATTTTTCCCCGTTGTTTTAATCCTGGAAACACTTTGTGACCTCAATCGTGGCTTTGATTTGGTCCGGTCGTTTTAGGTGCTGCTCGCTGATTCCTTCAAATTTGTCAGCAGAGAGTTTTGTCCTTTGACTCCCTGTGGGGAGTGGGGACAGGGGTACATTTATTTTGTATAAGGTTTTGTGCTTTGGGGTTCACCATCACATCAATAAAGGCCACAGAAATTGTTATCTATTTAGCATAGGTTCATCTACTTTTTTCTGAAGTGTTTTAAATAATTTCCTTGGGTGAAGTTTCCAGACGTAGCCTTAAATAAATGCTGATCTGATCTGGCTGCTCTTCTTCTGTAATGCTTCATGGCAGAATACTGTTTATCATTCAGCAGGGTACTATCACTGGCGTATTTGTGATGTGCAGGAAACATACCCTCAGTTTTTCTTGGGTGGACATGAATAAGAAAGGAACACATTCCATTCCAAGTCAGGTTTTAACACCTGCAGTCAGTGGCCAAGTCAGGTTTTAACACCTGCAGTCAGTGGCCAAGTCAGGTTTTAACACCTGCTGTCAGTGGCCAAGTCAGGTTTTAACATCTGCTGTCAGTGGCCAAGTCAGGTTTTAACACCTGCTGTCAGTGGCCAAGTCAGGTTTTAACACCTGCAGTCAGTTGCCAAGTCAGGTTTTAACACCTGCTGTCAGTGGCCAAGTCAGGTTTTAACATCTGCTGTCAGTGGCCAAGTCAGGTTTTAACACCTGCTGTCAGTGGCCAAGTCAAAAAACTATATACTGGTCATGCAGCTATATTTCATCCTATTTAGTCTATAGTCAGATGTTTTATTTGTAATTTTTATTCAGTTTTAGCATGCCTGGTTTTGGTGTAAAGCTCACTTTCAATGGGCTCTGATGAGCCTGTTGGAGGGAGGAGATACGTATGGGACTCTTCAGACCACTTCAAAACATGTTCATTTAAGAATTGGGTCTTCTGTGTGAGCACATTTATATCATCAAGGATGTTGTTATTTTAATTTTTTTAAATTTATCAACCCTCTGTCCGATATCAAACTGTCAAAGTCAAATCCTCGACTGGAGAGCATCTAACAATATGGACATTAGATTGTTTAATTCAGCTCCTAGTGCCGGACAGTGGAGGACGGGCTCCCCCATTAAGCTGGGTTCCTCTCAAGCTTTCTTCCTGCCAGCCTAGGGAGTTTTTCCTTGCCACTGTTGCCGCTGGCTTGCTTTTGGGTGGTCAGGCCTGAGACATATTGTATTTTTCTTGATGTACCTGTATTGCAAGTTTCATTCAGCAGTGATGTTCTCTAAAATTTCAACTGAAAGTTATTTGACTGCTGGCAGGGAGACAGTTCTCTGTTGACCTGACAAAAACTAAAATGAGAATAATGCTTGTAATTTAAGTACCACTGTCTTAGTCACTCTTCATAATTCTGAAATGCAAAATGACATTTAGTTTAAATGAAAGCTCAGTCAGTTTTGTTAAATAAAAAGACAGGTTGGCAGTACTGAGTAATAGTGAGTGAAGAAGATTTTCCCTATTTGAAGTTTGATTGACCCTCACACATCTGTGTTTTTGTCTCACCGGGTGCAACTACACATGTGTTCATTTATGATCCCACTTTAAATTTTAAACGCCTTAACACTTTTGTAAACCAGGTTGTACTCGTTACCTTATATACATTGACACCACTATTTAAATGCACTCTTGACACTTTCTATAATTGTACATTCAATATATACAATATATACAATATATACAATATATACAAGGCAGGTTTTGTGTGCATAAGGCCAGGGCAGTAGCTGC
>JAOYSI010041795.1:0-21029 GCA_025775065.1 Hiodon alosoides
CCCCACCACCAAACCCCCCAGGGAAAATAGGTTCTCTGTAAAGCAAGTAATTTCAGCCCTGTGAACTCTACTGGTAATTAAAAGTAGTGTAACATGCATGTGCTATTGTGAACATATTTGCAGAAAACATGTCACCTCATAACTTAACTGTAATCAATTTATGCATAAATTGACACATAAAAAAACATGAATAAATGGAGTGAGAAAAGGGGAAAAAACAGACTTTTTAAACCAATTTTCCACTAAATGAATGGAAAGGAGACTGATGAAAGGCTAACTTCCATTAACTTAGAGATCATCATTTTCGCGTTCTGGTCTTGCACGCCTTACAACGTGGTTATTTACAAAGGGGAAGACCAGAATAACGGAGAAAACATGTGTGCAGTTGCCCTACATGCATGCGTCCATAGCACTAAACAGATTGTCCCCTTAGTATATTCCAACGCGTCAAGTGTTTTTCCAGTGACGACAAGTCACAGCTAAGTTGCTGCTGCATGTTCCCGTTATTGGAGAAAGCTTAATGCACACCTCATGGACAAAGCAAATCGGCCATTAATTGAATCTCCTTAAACATAGCTGGCTTAGAAAGGCTCACACATTTCTCAGTTTACTTATACTTGCTCTTGTTTTGGGATGGATCTCAAAATGTTGGTGGTGCAGATATTCATCTGGCTGGTACAACATTTGTATTGAGTAAATATAATACAATTAAGCTGTACGATTCTGAAGGAAAACACTTGGATTTATATCGTAAGGATGTGCTCTGGTCATAAAAGTTAACTGCTTGTGTTGATACGTAATGTATGCTCAGCTAATAAAGCAACCTGAAAATTATTTTGTCTGGTAGCAGAAGTTCTGGAAGAGGGAAAACTATCAATCATCACCTCATGCAAATCCATATGAATTCATGCAGATTAAACAAATACGGGGTAATTTTATTTAGCAGTTAGAGTGCCTAAACTCCTGTTTATTGATGCTCAAAATCAAGAACGTTATAGCCACGCTTTTAAATAATCACATTACCATTCCACCTTTACCAGCCTGATTTCACCACCTTTGTCATATAAGTGGCCTTGAGAATGAACATTAAGTGGCATCTCTCCGATCCAATAGCAAGCAGCCTCAACCAAAGCAATGATCACCGACAATCATCCAGTTCCCGTTGATTAGCAATTGTTTCCTTAGAATCGGCATATTCCACGTCTGCAGTGAGCTTATTAAATCAGCCATCCCTACCCCATGTGTCTGTTTTGCCTCATTAAGTGCCTGCCCAGAACAAGTTTTAGCAGCAGAGGTGCCATTTCTTTCAGCCAATAAATTAGCCACCGCGACAGCCTTGAACCCGCCAGATGTCCCCATCAGCCTTTGGTGCAGGAAGCACTGCTCTCGGCCTCTGATCGGAGCCTTGATTTGGAAACAGCCATGTCGAAAATCACAGGAGATGACTCAAGTACTGTGGCAATCCTGTTGCGATGCTATGCCGAGGTGATATAACATGATGAACAGGACAATAGTAATTCCTGTGTTCTTCTTTTTCCATCAGTGAATAAGAGAGGAAACCAACAGTGGGGGGGGGGGGGGGGGGGTAGAATACTTTTGCCCCTGCAATGTGTGTGGTGCCTTACTGGATTTAAAGAACTAAAACTATGCAAGACGTGGAGACATCTTGGAGATGGAGAAGAGGGAATATGTGGCACTCGTTTAACTTTCAGGTCCACAGGTTATTGGATGAAATGATTCGGACACATCGACCCACGCGTACTCAGAAACAGAAAAAAAACGTTCAGAAACAAGTGACACGCCAGGCAACCGATCCAGCTCCCGCTAATAACGGCTATTTGTATCTATTAGACACAGGTGCAGATTTATTAAGCGCTACTCGAGTCCAGTCAAAGCAATGCTGCAAAACTAAATTCTGACATTTCCATTCCAGAGTACCGCTTAACGGCGTGTGTGTTTCCACATCCGGAAGACCTTCTGTGAACGAAACTGACAGGATGAACAGAAGGGGGTAGAAAGGCAAACACAAAAAAAGCCAACACTCAAGCCAACAAATTCACATGAGAAACGAGAACCAGGGTAAGAACGTCTTGATTGCAAGAATTAATTTTGCCGCTTTTGGAACATATGTCTAATGTAGAACTAGTGTTTTTGGCAAAGCCGCCATAAATTCTTAACATGTCAAGAAGTACATTTTTAATAATCTTTACGCACAGGCAGAAATCAAGAAAAGAACTCTACTATACTACAGGGACTATAACCTGCCACACATATGCCAGTCATTTATATTTACATGAACATTTTAGTGATTTAGCAGATGCTCTTATCCAGTGTGACGTACAAAGGTGTGACAGTTTAGGAGTTAAATTGCAATAAGAAAGTGAGCGACCTAATGCTACAAAGGAGATAACATGATATCAGTAAACATGCAGAATATAAAAATATACATCAAGAGCAACTTAATCTAAGCATCGACAATCACAATATGAGCATTCATGTAGAAACCAGTTCCTTGGGGAATATATATATATATATTTATATATAGAGTAGCTACCACCTCTGTAGAAACTTGTTCATTCTGAGTGTGTACATGCACTTTTGCCTGTGTTTGCCACTTTCCCCTGTCTGTATGACCTTTACACGTCTGCTTGTCACTTTTATCATAATGGAACAACAAACGAAAAGAAAAATGGTAACAACAAAGTCAAAGATGGGTCATAACGAGGAGACCAATGATAAATATACAGGCGATTGGACTGTTGGACTTCAAAAGAAAAGAGAAGACAGAACATAATACAGGTCGTTTACTGTAATGCAAATCTTACTTGTTTTTGATTTTTTAAATGTGCTTTTTTTGGGGGGGGGTTCAATGCTTTACACAGCATCTGATTAATTCTGCTCAAACATCACTGAAAACTTACATGCATAGGTGTTAACTAAATAACGTTTTTTTAAGATTCATATTAGAAGTTTTTAGAATTTTGATCAGTAATTGTGATGATTAATTGCACGTAAATGGCTATAGAGACACCCCATGGTGTCTTAATGCAACAGCAAGTGAAGAATGCTTTCTTTGTAAGGCAGAAGATCATATCCATACAAAAACAAGACATCCTAAACACTCTAAACTCTTGTCTAACTCTTGTCCACGTTTAATTGTTAAGATTTACAAAATTTTATGCTAAACCAGGTGTTTGACTTAATGAAATCTTTATACTTAGGGATATAGGGGTGGCCATAATTTCATTATACAAACAGTACTTTCAACTTTGGAATTTTTCCCTCCATAATTCCCACCCACTAATTTTACATAACAATCTACCATTATTAAGATGAAACTGGGTGGAAAAGGGCAACTATGTGGAACCACATTATTTTATAGACATGAATTATTCATTTTCAAAACCGCTTCTCTAATTCAGTTGCGGTGTGCTGGAACCTGGCCTGGCAGTCACAGGGGGTGAGACGTGGTACAACCAGTGCGTTGCAGGACAAGTGGATCCGGACCAAGAGGGGAAACCGGAGCACCCAGAGAAAAAAACCCAGGTAAACATGGGGAGAACTGGCACACTGCACACAGACTCTGACCCAAGCCAGATTCGAACTCAGGACTCTGCCAGCATGAGGCGCCAATGCTGAAGAGACGAGCTTCCGCACCATAAATTACTACACGAATTACTGCGTGAATTACTACACGAATTACTGCATGAATTACTACACAAATTACGACATGAATTACTACACAAATTACTACATGAATTACTACACGAATTACACCAATGGAGTCATTGCACATAACAAGCCCTCATAAGGATTATGGTCCAGCCCGAGAGGCTTAACACACACAAACTGAGGATCATACAATGAGCTCACACAGTTTTCTGTGTAACAGCCTAATCCCCCAACCGCCCCTTGTAAACATGTTTCCATGGCTGGAGAGCAAAGCCTACCCTCTTTCTCATTTTCAAATTGAACAGCATCATAATTGGACCTACTTTTCTCAGTGCCCTCTTCTTCTGTCAGAGAGACATGGGCTCAGGGTCTTTCACGCAAGTGGAGCTCTTTTGGCTCTTTGGTTTAAGGCCACTTCGATGAGCATCTGCCAGGCTGTCAGAGATGATGAAATTAAAGGTTAAGACAGGGGGGTGGCTTTACAGTAACAGTCGGCCAGATTTAAAACTGCCTGACATATATTGAGAGTTTATACTACAGAAATGTATGCCAAAAAATGTTGAAGTTCAGCATTTATCCCCTAGCAAGGGATTTGGGGGAGGACGGGGGTGGGCCAAAACAGCCTTGACTGGCGCATGTTTCTTCCGGAGATGTGAGATTGTGCCCTTCATCGACTGTAAATATACATCATTCTCACCATATCTTCGGAAGTACCTATGAGTGCTACAATTCCTCTGGGTATTACAATGGCAGTCTAATGAAAAGACAAAAATGCCAAGGCCTTATTCCAGCACAGAAATGAAGTTCGATGGAACACAAACTCTCACAGCGAGAAGCGGAGAAATAGGAGCTGTTTCAGAACTGGCCAAGGCAGGCAGGTATTAGCGGACGCAGCTAGCCTGGAGGACCAGGAATTCCTTACAGCGCAGCGCTGCCAAAAATCACGGCTGGTTTGGAGAGAAACAGAATTATGACACCTGGAAACACATTTTTACATTTTCTCAAAAGGGGCAAGCAGCGCCTAGTTTTTGTCTTGCGCTGCACGCAGCCACCGCCGGCACCCTCCGCCACCAGACCCCACTACTGGCCCGCTTGGGAACGTTTAATTAGCCGTGGGCGTCAGTTTGAAACGTTAAGCGGCGAAGGCAGTTTTGAGGCAGCTGGATCTGCTCCGTTGCACGTATCCTGTGGTAATTGTCTGCGCGTGCAGGTGTGCAGAAAATGAACAAGGCCCCTTCATTATAACAATGTCTGAATTAGCCATTACAATGATAAAACACGTATTACTTCTGCATTATAATTTGGTCCCATAATAAAAGCTGTGCTAATGTAACCACGGTAACACTGTACTTCTTCTTTGATTCTTCCGTTTTTATTATCATTACAAACTTCTGAGTTTCCGTGCCAGACTTTTATCAAACAGTTAGTTTGAAGGATGCACACAAATTAATGTAAATGTTTGTCTTATTACATTACTACATTTGTTTCATTAGCATTTTATCCAGTGGAAAAACATGTATTGTCATATCTAATCAACAAGAATATATAATCAGTCACATTCTGCCTACTTGTTATGTCTACTTACTCTACATAATATTAACAAAAAAAAGGGTGACACGGTTGCCACCCTTCCCCTCCCCCATGACTCGCCCTGACTCCAGTTCCCTCTACCCCACATCTAAGAGCATGTCTGTCAGTTGTTTTTGTTATTCCTGTCTGTCTGCGCCCGCATGGCTGCCCCTCCCCCCAACTTGTAAAGCTTGTCTGCACCGTGTCCCTCCTCCCTCCTCCCTCCTCCCCCCCGCCTTTGACTCCTGTGGGCACCGCTGCCTGAGTCTGAACCCAGACCGACCCGGACTGAACCCACCTCCATTTCAGGCCCAATCGTCTTGCGCGACGCGATATTCAGCTAGGCTGCCACCCTGCCAGTTGACATTAACATTTTAATAATTTCATCATTAATAACGAATTGCTCTCCCTTGCAAACAATAAATATGCGCTTGACTAATGGAAATGACTGTCCTTATAGTTAACCATTATTTGTAAATATGAATCATTCGAATATGAGATGTACATGTCTATGTGTGCGTCTTATTTTTTACGCCGCGCTCAGGTTTTTAATTGAAATTAATACATTAGACATGATTACTGACATTACCGAAATTTATCACAAACACAGTGCTAAGTGAATTGAGTTTCCCTTTTCTGATTGGCCAAATATTTCAATAAATTATTCTCTTTATTTTCAATAAAGAGTTTCCTAATTTAGTCGAACACCCTCACACCCTTTGATGTTCACGCAGTCTAGTTCATAGCATTCCACCATGTCGCATGTTTGAAGGTTTTTGAAAAGCAGCAGTTAACAGCCACGTCTGGAAAAGTGGTGTTGTTTATTTATTTATATTCATTATATATTATATTATATTATATTTCTACAATTAGCACTTTCTGAGCTGGGTGGCTATAAATGTGTCCTGTGTGGACACGTTGAGCTGAATATAATAAAGAAAGGGGTGACGCAAACCAGTGTTTAAAGTCAGATCAGTGGAGCCCTGTAGCTTGCCTGTCACTACAAGAATTTTCAGAGGGGAAAAAAAGTTCAAACACTTGCTGGGGGTGACTGGACCCAGTATCTCCAAATAAAGGCGGTTGCTTTGAGTTTGAGGCTCATGTGTATTACCACGTATTCTGAGTGTCACTTTAACCCTGTTAAAAGCCTGTGAATTAGTTTTTCCATACACATTTACAGGTTGGTCTGTCCTTAATTTTCTTAGGAAAAGCGGTTAGCATCTAAGGAAATGGTGCAGCATATCCAATTGCTCTGAATAAAAGGTATACAAAGCTACAGACCTCTATCGCATCTGACGAGATTAATTATTATGATGCATATAGAAATGGACTAATACGATTGGACAACAGCAAACCGAGCACCAAATTCCTCGGTAGGTTCAACATCCTACTAGCATAGACCAACATGCATTATTTAGATTTTTAGAAAAGAATACGGCTGTGTTCGTTTTACAGCAACAACAATGAACGCGGGGAGAAAATGCATTTAAACAGATACCTCACAAATCTATATTCAGAAGACCTTCTCGGAAAACGATCTTTATCGTGACCCGATGTGCATCAAAGGAAATGGAAATACTCATTTTGCATAAATTTGTTTCAGAGACATTATCCAGGGTGCACTAGATTGCATTTTATTGGTTTGGAGGTCAGCCTGATGAATAATATTTATATTGGAAACACAGCAGATCGGCAGGACCAAGACAAATTTATGGTTTAAAATACAGGCAGTCCGGAAAATATGTGATGGCTGCAAGAGATCGCCGTGAGCTGAATTCTGTCTCAGATGAGCCGAGTTTTCCCAAAGAAATACTCAAATACAAGGCAAGTAAGGGGAGAAGGCCTCTCCCATCTCCCATAAGCAAGTCGCCTGCTAATTTCCATATTAGTCCTTGTGGACACGCCCACAGGCAGCCCTGGGACCCCACCCCTTATGGCCCATGTGGGCCCGCGTCCACAGGCGGGACCATCATCTCACACGCCTGAGTGTGGTTTGTTAAACAAAACCACACTCAGGTGCTTACAATACAAAAAAATAATTAAAAAGAAACAGTCAAGCAGTCTTTTTGCTAGATTGTGTTTGTTTTTAAGAAGTAAAGTTTGCATAACAAAATTTGTAGATTTTGTATTATGTAAATGAACATCAATATGAGCCGTGAAAGTCACCGTTTCGGGTTCTGCGATCACAGCTTGCAAACTCGAAGCTAAGAAACTGCAGACATGTTTCACCCTGTTTGGGGCTCATCAGCGCAGCACAATTGGGACGGCTCTTTTAAGAGAGTAAGTAAAAGCAAATGGCTTATTGATGATGGGTTAACAAAAGCACAGAAAAAAAAAAGTGATACAATTTGCATAATTAGGGTAACAGGGTAATATGCAAATTAGGGCCAATAAAATCGCATGAAAAGGCTGAGACATCGGCCTCCAGCTTTAAAGCGGAATGTGTGGCTCACCATGTGTGGCTCACCTGTAACAGCATTGTTTTACCATTTCCAATGGAATCATCCATTTCTGCCGGCGAGTGGTTGAGGTTACGGAAGTGAATTTCTTTCCTACGTTACTGTGTCGAATTTCCTGGATCATCACATGCTTGGGATCGGAGAGGGATGTCAGTTACTTTAAAATCCTGTGATCCTCCCCTGCAAAATCAGTGACATTTTTGTAACATGTTCAGTTCCGTGTTTCCTCGTTGCCATCAGGAACGTATGTGGAATACGTTGTGGATTTTGCGGTCGGATTAAGCAGTGCCGGGTTTCACGGATATTCCACACAGTGTTCCCGGCCCAGGCTGCCAACATGTCGGGTACCAATAACATGCGTGCTGATTAGCTTGTTCCAGAATGAGTTTGTTCCAGACAAATGGTCAGCATCACCGGTTTGTTGACCGGTGCATGCAGAGTGACAGAGGTCCTATTTTGTGGGGGAAGTGAGAGCACTACCCCTACCTAGGGCCTGACAATGCTGCCCCACCTGGTGCCTTGCAGGTCTGAGAAGACACCCGGCCTCATGGCTCAGTGTGGAAGTGTTCGAGTGCTGTATAATTTAAATTTCTTACCCATGTATGGCGACGTATGGTGATTTTGTTGTTAATTTAATGCAGTAGTAATAATTTATTGACTAAATACTATACCCAATAACCTGATCCGGGTGTACTCGCGCTTAGGTTATGGCTGGGTTATTAAGCATATTCTGCTTGCTGCGACATTTCTTACTATTCCGTCTTCTATGCTCAAAATACATTACAATAAAAGACAAAAAAAAGTTTGGTCTTTTCTCTGTCTTTTCGACTTTCTGCAAGCTCTTTTAATGAATATTTGTTTAGCATTTAGTAGGCAATAACTGCGAAATTCTAAAACGACAGAGTACTGTATACTTGAATAACTTCAGATTTATTTCAGTTATCAAATAAGGCACTGCTTCTGGTGGTTTCACAGCTTAATGAATTTGGATTATTCATGGAAGGTAAATAGCTATTACAATTGAAAAAAAACGAAGGAAGCAAAACAATATATTCATCCAATTTTATTTAAATTTTGGATGTATGTTAAATTTAATCTAGCGCTCATTCTACAGTGAAGAAAATTCAATGTAAAGAAACATAACCAGACGAAAGCCAGTTTAGAGTTCCCAACTAACCTGGAATACCGCTGTTCTGTTTAAACCGTTTCCCAGTGTTAAAAAAATTCCAGGCCCATGCGAACTATAAAGCTAGCTGAAAACCCTGCGTGGTTTTAGCAGATAAGCCCTATGCAAGAATTTTAGGAACGTAAATATGAAAATATATGACAAAATTTTGTATAATTGTCTAAAATTGTCTATTTATTTGTTGGTTCAGGAATTTAATCTTTATTTTTTTACTTGTTTACTCATGCCCACAAAAAAATGTGTCCGTATTTTAAACTCAATTTCTAACCCTAACATTGACATATAAATCCAAACAAATGTGATTGCTGAATTTTTTTTTTTTCATGAATCGTGATTTTTTCCCCACATTTTAATTTTCTGAGCTTTTTGATGTTTAAAAATAAACTGACCATGTCCACAGGCTAATTGGTATTTAATTTTGCTGCATGTAGGCACTTAGTAGATAATTCTCTATAATAAACAAATGCGTGAGACAAAGACAAGCTATCCAATTAGCAATCGAGAAACAAATCTGTGTGACATAGCAGGCAATGTCATGTGGTGAGGCACTGCTACTCTCGTTATTGTAAAGACCATGCCACCGTCTTACATATTAAGAAAAAAAAAACATAATTGTTTGCAGCTGTGACATTTCTCTACATTTTCTCTGCTTTTCTGCTAATTTTTAATGCTACTAATTTTTTCTTTTCTTTTCTTTTCGTTTTTTCTTTACATAGACACCTGTGGTCTAGTCAACAAATTGTGCTATACTTTTTGTCACTTATATAATAGCTCAATAAAAAACACTTTTGTGTCCATTGGATAAGTTTTAATTACTTTTCAGACTGACAGTCACAAAGGCAAATAGTTAAAGCATACCAGTCAATAGAAATAGTTTGCTAAACATTTCCCCAGATGGAAGTTCTTGCCAGGGAACGCTAGTTACATTGCAAGTTAATCATCCCTGGCAGATTAATTTTGTTTGGTGTTTTCTGGACACATAAAGAAACATTTAAAGTCATTAAAACATTTTTTAAAAGCACACCTACTTGTATCACAGAATAGACCACTTCTATGGCTAAATAATAATGTTAGTGTTCTTACAATATCCAGACTGAACATTAGGACTCGAAATCTCTCATTTATATGGTGATTATATTTCATTTAAAAACTCTCTCCTGTGACTGTAAAAACAAACACTAAACGAGACGCTTCGGACGAGAAAAGCCCAGACTGACCCAGTGCCTCTTTCTCAGGCAATTCGATCCGAGCCTCATCAGACTCCGTGCTAACGATAACGATGAAACATTCTGTCGTATCTTCCACATTCAATTGTCACGGCACAGTGGAAGTGATTAGGAGCTATAATTGATTGGACACATAAAGATGGGTTATAAAATACACAGATCAGCTTCATGGAGACTGACAGGTTTATGGAGAATGCTCAACGTGGACACATGCAGAGAGGGAAAGCTAGCAGGGTGAAATTAATTTAAAATTTCAGTCTAGATGTTTGAATTCATGATGTATGCGTTAAATGAATAATTAATTAAATGTAGAGAGTAAAATATATCAGGGCCTTCATCAAAGTTGATACTTTAGTCGTATTTCGTCCATTAAAATAAGCCATTATTATTTGTAGAATTCACAGTAAGACCGTATGTGATTAACTAAGACTGATAAAGGGTGACTGAATTATGTCAAAGTTATTTTTTAGTCAAAATACTTTCAATTATGAACTCTAACATCAATTGGAGATGCTAAGAATTTGTGACCACTGAATGACTAATCAGTACGAGGCAAATCTGAAAATGACATGCCTTGTGGTTTAATGGTGTGTGTTTGTGTGTGTGTGTGTGTGTGTGTGTGTGTGTGTGTTTGTGTATGTGTGTGTTTGTGTGTGTGTGTGTGTGTGTGTGTGTGTGTGTGTGTTTGTTTGCGCACGTATGTGTGTGTGTGTGTGTGTGTGTGTGTTTAGGTACAGTGCTGATAGTCTTCTGTGTGATGGATGCTCTGGAAATAATAATAATACAAATGGTTATAAACCAGTTTGATGATAAATAAATAATACAAAGCAAACAAATTGAAGCAAAGATGCGTGTGCGTCTAAATTCCCAGGAGCAATGCTTCCGTTAGGCGGAGCAACACTGAGAGGGAGGAGCCTGGTAGGAGAGCCAGGGGAGAACACGATGCTCCAGAGGGCAGGAACAGAGCAGGGTGCGGACATGCTGGAGGGTCTGGAGAAAGTATCCAGGAAGCAAGCATGTTGGGACTAATTCCCCAGCAACACCAGACATCCCGGCCTCCCACCGGGAGGCTGATGGAGCTGAGGTTTCGCAGGATGTGCGGACCCACCACAGACGGACCACCACAGAAATCTGGGGAGGGCTGGGGGCAGGAGACATCAGCTATACAAACCAGTTGACTGCCAGCTTCCTCTTCCAAACTCTGGTGGGTAAAACATCAAAACATATAAGATCAGGGGCGGCTCAAGAGCTCAACAAAGATGAATGAAATAGAAGATTAGCAAGGAAAACACCAAACACTTCTGGATGCTTTTGAGGACGATGGTCTGTACAGAAGGAATCACTCAGATTATATGTCTTAATTGGTCATTACTTGCTGACGAGTGTCTCATGCAGGAATATACAACCTGTTGGGGCAAGAAACGTAATCGCCTTGCTCTCGTTGGAAAGGAAACTGAATCTCTGGTTTGTATGCTTCTGAACTGGAATTGGTGACATCAGTAAGAGTTCAGCGCCAGATGTTCGAAGGGGGAAAAAAGGACTGCAACAAGATTATGCGTTGGATTCCTTGATGGTCGATCAATTCTTTTAAATGTGTTTTACATACTGTGTGCTTTATGTAGGCTTTCAGGCAGCGAAGCGGAAAACCGTCTGGAAGAGCCCGTCACCATGGGCTCTGCTCCAACTGGAAAACTCACTGATATAAGTCGCATCCCAGTGGAACAATCCCTGAAAACACAGACCTATGCATTCTATATGTAAGGCAATTATCTAGTCCAGTTGTCTTTTTAGGGGGTTGAAATTAAAGTCAGCTAAGTGTTTAGATGTGTTGTAACACCGTGCAATTCCCTAAACAGACTAAAGTCGTCGTAACCGGGGAGCAAAATATTTGGAAAAAAGACACATGCTTCGCTCGCTATTACCGTGCGACGTGTGTCCAATTACTTGATTTGATTTGATCCTCTGTTACATTGCATCACTCTAAAATATTTGGCACAACGCGCCCCCTCAAGTATATTTAGAAACCATCTGACAGCGTGTGCCTCTTCGTTTCCACGGCGAGAGCCAACCTTTCAGATTTTGGTTGACAACTGATGGCCCAGGGGGCCCAGGAAGACAGGGAACGCTGACTCGGAAACCCTCTGCATCCTCGCGTCTCCGGGAGTCGCTGTGAGGAAGTGTGGCAGGATGCTGTAATCCTAACAAGCACCGGTGGCGAGACGAGGCCACGCCGCTGTCAGAGGCCGCCCGCCACTCCTGCCAAAGCAGTCCATCGCAAATTAAGCAGGCGGTTTCCGTGACGGTGCACGGGCGACCCCTCAGAGCTCTGTCGGTTGTCCTCCGAACAAAATTGTTGTCCCGGGGGTAGGTGATTTCGACAACTGGCAGGTAATTTTCGCTTGAGCACACATCCCCCTGGGGTATAGTTTCGCTCTCATTCCTGAAGTAACTTTTCTCAGTTGTCAGCTTCGTATAAACTGTCAGTTAAATTGGACATATTTTCTTCATTTTCTTAGAAAAGGTTACTTTTGCATTACAATGTTAACCCTATGGGGGGAAAAATGTAAAAAAAAATTCTAAAATACAATAAATTAAACAAACTTCCTGAAGGTGCTAATCAAGGGCAATAGTATGCTTACAAATGCTTACTAACTATTCAGAACCTTTGCGACACAGTTGACATCTCATCAGCAAAGGGACTGATTACAGTAAATTCAACAGAATTGCTCTCTTTCAGTACCAGGATGGCCTACATTTAACAGGACACATCTTTAAAGAATTTCCAAGACTTTACACTAAAGTTAATGTTGATATGTGCGCCTGCATACTGAAATTTCATTTCTGGGTAAATGCTATGTGTGAAATTATCACGTATGTCCTATTCCTCGACAGAACTCAGTCATCGCTTGAAAGATGTGACGACTTATACTGAGTTTAGCATGCCATTTTAATTGTCCAATTTCCTCAGCAGAATATTGATGTTCACATTTAATATATGGAAGCATCTTTGCACAGTTGTCAGGAATTTTACATTTGTTTAAAAGGCTTGTTGTGAAATAGAGCAAAATATAATGCCTGGGTTCAGCCAGTGTTATCAAAATGACTGACAGATATTAAATATTCCCCCAGATGTGCCACTGATGTAATTTTCTACATTTAAAACGTGAAGCTGAGATGTCAGTGTGTATTAGACATGGACTGAGGGATATTTTCACCCTATTACTGTCAATTCATATTATGCATTAAGTATATTTTTGAAATAATCAACTAAATTTAACGATGGTTTATTTAAAAGTGGACATAAATCAATAATACAATGCATTCTACTGGAGAGAATCATATTCGTTCCCTTTTATATTATTTATACAAGTAATTAATTCTCAGAGGCTTAAATAGATTAGTATTCTTTTCTTCAAATTATTTGGTTAAACTGATCAAAAGATCAGTGATTGGTAGAAGTGGTGTCCAGTATATATTTAATTAACCCCATAGTTGTAAGTAAACACAAACTAATCAGGCATGCAGTGATCATTAGAAAACGTAATTACCCAGTCCTAGTTTAAAATGCAACGATGACGCTAAACGTGTTTCCATGGACAAAACCGCGATGAGACTGGAAGGCTTATCTCGCAGACGAGGTTTAAGCTAAGTATTGAAGAAGTGGTATTGAAGAAGGGATTACGGTATGCGGCCAGAGGCTGGGAAATGATAATCAATTTTTACGAATCCGAAGGATTTCCATGATGGTGAAGAACTGCGGTTTGCAAGGATGAATAACCCCAGGATTACATACCTTATCACTGCATATATGAAAGTATGGGTATTTATGGTTTTATTTTATTTTGTGAGCTTGTTTCTTTTGATAAAAAAAGAAAAATACATTTGTGGGACAGTTCTTTCCTTCGTGCATGACTGTGTTTAGAACAACATAAAAATACCTGGCTTATAACATGCAGCACGGCGGCCTTGCAGATACCCATTATCTGGAAAGTTGTTTAGGGCTTCCATATTAAAATCATCTCAGCAGCTTATAGCTAAAAGCTCTTGTCTTTGACCTACCTGAACTGCGACACAAGTAACTGGATACTTCTATGAGATTCAATACACATCTCCTTCCACAAATCTTCGCTGCTGTTTTCTTGTAATCCGGTTTCCCCTTTTTCTTTCAATATACTGTGTGCTAGTCAAGATCATTGCAGAAATGGCCTGGTACAGCTTTTTGTAAGTAAAGTGTTATTTAATTGCAAAAAGCCTTTTCAAATGCTGTTAAAATTATTTCTCAAGTAATCCTGAAGCTGCGTATAACTAAATAAATATTTACTGGGAGGCTGGAAAATAAAGAGATTTTAATTGTCCATAAATCAGCAGTTGGTGTATAAATCGGAGGTTAATATGGGGCCATCTGCTGAATTCCTGGTCCAATGTCAGTGGGGCCAAATCTTCAATATTTGGGATGTGTGTCAAAGCCCAGTTGCCCAGGGGAATACAGAAGGTGTTTGGAGTCCCCTTCCAAATTTATGGTGTGTGCTTGGACCATTTGCTCAAGCCATCAGATCCTATTCACTTCCCTACACATATTGACCGCTGAAAGAGGTTCCTGATTACAGAAGCTCTTCTCTGTGTTTAGCCAGAATGACTCAGGAGAATCCATTATCCACACTGACGTAGCCTGTAATTGGACGGTCCAGTAATATACCTAGAAATTAAAGAAGTTTGAGACCTCCCAGCTTCTTGGGTAGTAGGAGTGATTTATAGCGCACCCACGTTTTTTTCCCCAGTCAGATAGATCAAAATATGCGATGATCTAATAGGTTAAATGTGGATTCGGGGCCCAGCCCCGGTAACACTTAGACACGCAGATAGAAATCTCGGGATCACATTCATTTGACTTGTTTCTACCCAGCCAGTGTTTTGAGCAGAACAGCCCATCGTCTTAAAACCTCTGCAGTTCTTTTGAATGGTCCATCGTAATTGTCTTTATGTGGGTAAACTTGAGAGGTAGGTGTTGTGATTCTTAGCTATTGCACTCCTGTTGCAGGCCATCTGAAAGAAAATGATACTTCTATCTTATGAGAGATGCAAGGGCCTGTTTTGGTTACATTTAACTTGTATCCAGAGCATGAGTGGAACGCTTCAATCCTTTTTTTCCTTTTTTCATCACGTGAGGAACTGAGTTAAGGGGGTCAGAAAAATAAAACCTTACATCATCCGGATATAATGGTATTTTGTGTGCCTTACCACCCACCTCTATAGACTTAATATATTTGGATTGTCCCTAACTAATTGGGCCAAGAGCTTCATGCTGATCGCAAAAAAAGCGGGAATGAGGGTCATCCCTGGCTAACCCCCCTCTAGGGATCTCAAGTGATGAGGATAGCTCTACTCAGCTCCTTCTCGTGCAAATAGGGCAGAGCACAGAGTTCGGAACCACCTCATACATTCTGGGCCAAATCCAAACTTCTCAAGGATCTGAAACACTTAAGGCCGTTATCCTCTATCAAAGGCATTCCCTGCACCCACGGCCAACACCATGCACGAACATGTAAGATCTTGATCACACGAGATCATCTTAAGCCGTCTACGGATAATATCTGACATGTGGGCGACCCACGAAGAAACCTGTCCGATCAGGATTGATAATGGGTGTAATCACCTTGCTTTACTCTTTTAGCCAAATTGGCGCTCAGTATTTTGTATATCTCATTTGTGGATGATGGATACGGCTATAGTTCTAAAGGAGCCACATTTTTTTAGGTCTTTACCTTCTTTTTGTGTTACACTGATAATTGAGACTCTCAGAGAGTAAGGGAGCTCGCCAATGTATGAAAACACCTCTGACAATAAGAGGGTTACGTGGTCAATAAATTATGTATTAGACTAATTTGTTTGAATGTCTGCTCCTGGACTTTTTTGTTATTCTTTAGTTTCCCTGATTGGACTTTTACATCTCTGTAATTTGTTCGTCAATTACCCATGAGGCTGATTTAAGGTCTTAAATACTTAAATACTTAAATCTGTCTTGATGTACACCCATATCTTCACTTGCATAAAGTTTCTGGAAAGCACCGGAAATCTCTTTTAGCCTGGCAAATAATGGTTCATCATCCTTGCCTGAAGTTTTTTTTTATTTTAATTTTTTTAATTACTGTGGATGATTGATGCTTTCTGGTATTCTAACACTCATCGGGCTCTGCTGTCTTGAAATCTTAAGTTAACAGTTATTATAACTGAGAGTAAAGCATTGAGCTTCTGGCTGGTTTTCTTTTAGTTTCTGCTAGTATTTCATGGTTTTGTTACTCCTTCCGTTCTTGATTTTGCATTACGTTTACGCTGAGCCTCGCTAACCATTTTACTGAAGATTATCGCGCAACATTGTGAAGCATAGCTACCATTGACAGTAAACACTCAATTAATAAAAACTGAATAAACAGCATATCTATGTATAACCTTAATGTCTTCCATCTGAACAGCCCGCCGTTTTTATGGGTTCCCCTGGTTAAGCTTAGTATCTTGTTTGTGCTCTTGCATCATGTTGATTCCCCGCAGCCTAGACGAGGAGAACCTGCACCAGAAATCGGTCAGGACCACAAACCTTGGTGTCCAGAGTAAACGGAAAGGAGGAAAAAAGGTAGAAGAAAAAAAATGCCCTCCGCCAAGCAACTTCCGCCTTAGTAATGTGTTAATTTATCTTCATTAAACCCATAGGATTGTGTTAAACGACAATTTATTTACTAACGTTGCCTTGCTAAACAAAAGCTTACTAACTCTTACTAAATTGCTAGTTCGATAATACTAGCATTAGATATTAGACATAATTATTTTGAATGGAAGCCTCTTCACCAGTACTTCTGAGACATATGGTCCCGTAAGAGTTACACTATGTATTATTCAGAAAGTAATAGCAACAATAAAACCCGATGTCATGTATCGGTGCCAGTTTCAAACATACAAGTATAAAAAAAAAAATTAAAAATATTACCACCGTGTTAATTTAAATTCAACCCCGATACATTGGCTTGGCAAGTAGATAGATGTTCATAAATCTTTCAGGCTCCCAGTCAGTATTTTTGCACGTTTCTGTTTTAAATAATGCATAATATTAAGTACCAATGTATATTTTGTCTTATCCAAACCTGTTACTCCAGTTCTTTGCATCCAGTAACGGCGTTGCGTTTTAAATGAAAGAGTGGGTGGACTTGTAGGCAGTAGACCAGCAAACTCTCATCTTCAGTCCGAATTTGTACAGTTCATTATCATCGGGTTTGACCTGTGAAAGTCTGACTGATATTCCTTGATCTTGCAGCTTCCCAGGCCGAACAAAAACTGCTTATGCCGCAGTCAAGAAACACTCTGTTTCTCCAGGCCGGGAGATTGGATCCTCAAGCTGTCGCTTAATGTCGGTGCATTCCTGAAAATGATTTCTTCTGAAATGATTTCTTCTGTGACTGTTATTACACCGCTTTAATATTATAGCATTCATGATCATCCTCTCTACATTGTAATCTTATAAAAATCTGGCAGCCATGGCAGTTCTGTCCATTTAGTTTCTTCTGAGCCACAGTGGCGTGGCTGCGAGCGTGAAGAGTGATGGTTAACATTTCAATTTCAGATAACTAAGTGTACTAGAGCTGTCGTGAGGACTGCCGTATGGCTCTAAGCAGACTGAGTGGTACAAATCAAATCATGTGTGGCATCACACTCACCAGCTAGATGGCCATGGAGAGCTTGGCTGCCGAAGAAGCCCTCTGCCCCCTGACCTCTGCCTTCTGACCTCTGCCCTCTGACCCCTGACCTCTGCCCTCTGCCCCCTGACCTCTGCCTTCTGACCTCTGCCCTCTGACCCCAGCCCCCTGACCTCTGCCCTTTGCCCCCTGACCCCTGACCTCTGCCCCCAGCCCCCTGCCCTCTGCCCCCTGCCCTCTGCTCTCTGTCCTCAGCTGTAAACACAGGGCGCTGTGCGACCGTACTGTCCAGCAGGTAGAATCTGGCGAACGTGTGTGGCAGATGCCTTCCATCCACCCTGGAACATCGCCCAAGAAGTGGCCTGACCTCTTTACCCTCTCAGTGAGCCACTGGGACCGTCACTGCTTGGCCACTGGCCAGTCTCTGCTTGTAGTCTCCCCCAGATGGTGAATCCTGTGTCCAGTATCGGTGAGGGTGAACCCCTGAGGGTTCCATCGCGACCTGGAAAAAGGTCTCCTCACCTGCTGCTTAGGATCTATGTTTTCGAACGTCTTTGTCAACTCCCTAGCCTCCCTGCACTCCCTAGAATGCTGAGGAGAGCAGCCGCCCTCAGTTATAGACGGGGGAATGGTGCTCCGACTCGTGAAACCCTTCCCAGAAGCCTGGGGACACAGAGGCCGTCCTCTGAAATCTGGAGCGGTGTTCCCAGAAAAGGGGGTCAGCCAAAGCCCCCTCAGCGATCTCCTGTCAGAGTCATGCCCAGATCAGATGGTATGCTCTTGGGCTTCCCACACACCGGTGTCAGCCGTTGCACCAGGAGTGAGCAATCTCAGATATATTTTTTATTATTATTTTATTATTTATTCATTATCGAATCTCAAGGAAAACTTCAGAGTACAGTCAGTGTAAAACACTGTTGTGAAAATGTCGACACACGTAGACAGACGTTGATTCGCTTTCCAGGCCTGAAGTGGGCAGAGTCGAGGAAGAGTCAAGGCCTTGTCGATAGAATCACTCTATGTTTGTTTTCAAATATTCCAGGTTATCTGTGCTGTTTAGAGTCGGACCCACTGATTGTCGTTAGGAGGCATAGCCAAACTGTTAGCTAGTTTTAGTTGGGGGGGGGTTGGTTTTTTAATTTACTTGACTTTACTGTAACTATTTGTAGAAACGTTTAAATGTTTCTGTGGAAACAAAGATTTACTAACAGTCAGTCATTGTGACAATGGCTTGATCTTTCTAAAGCATCTTCTTTCCAGCCCTTTTAATACTGATTTCAGATTTAGTTTCACAGTCACAGTTAAACAGACTTTACGTAATGTTGAACTGTCAGATACAGCTTTCGCGTCTATGGTTCCAGTCTGGAAAAGGTTAGATCGGCGTGATTTGCAGAAAGCTGTCAGAAAATCACAGTGGGTGATTTCCCATGCTGGAAACAGATTCTCAATTTAGTATCTGAGACCTGGCCTTGAGATCCCTGGTGAAGAGATGCTCTGTAACAATCGCTATATTACATTTTGTTTTTTTACAGATCTTTTGTTTTCACCCGGGTACCGAAATAAAGACGCCCATAAAGACTCCAAACATATTTATACTGAACTGTAACCAAAGCTAATACCAATAAGATTACTGAGACTTCAATCAACGATATTCGCTGCGGAAATAGTAAAAAGGTGAACAACATGTAGGATGTGGCTGAAGATTTTACTTCCGCCTCACTGAGTGTCAAGAAACTCAAGATTCATCATTTTCATGAGTAAAGTGTTCATCTGGAGACTGGGGATATTAAGGGATTCTGCTTCTTCTGACTTGCTCTCTGAAGAGGTTGCCTTGGTTCTCACTTCAGAGAGTGGCGCTGGGTTTTTTTTTCCACCAGCATAAACTTCACAGAGACCTGCCGCGGAATTGATATTAGACAGAACACCAGAGGAAGCAAAACTAGTACATCAGAAGGCATGAAAATATAGTTACACTTTACTGTACCATTGATGGCAGTAACACACTACTTTTATCATTATTATTATTATTGTGGTTTAATTGGTGTGCTTTTTCTGTGTGTAATGTGATTTTTTTGCCAAATGATCCGATGACACAAGGCATGGAGGAGGAAAAGTCACGTGGGGTTATCTAGGCGGTAAAAGGGCACAAAAATCAAAGAAACTACTTGTGCGAGCAGAACTCCCCCCCCCCACCGGCATCCGATCGCGTTCCGTCCCCAAGCCAAACGTACCATCCCCGACATTGTTCAGTGTCTGCCGAGCGTGTCCTTTCATGGAAGGAAATACAAATGAAGAATGTCACCTTGTGTCCCCTCCTCCTGCCGGCGTGAAACAATGGCCAGCAATAACATATACTTAGGTTCCGTTTTTTTTTTTTTTAATGCAATAAGAAAGCTCCCTTTGTGAGATAGCTCTCAAAACTCCCCCATTCTTTTCCCCGGACGCTGGACATGATCCCAAATTCCTGTCTATAAAACCTAACAGTGCAGAGGAAAAAATATAATCATCCTTCCTTGCCTTGAAGCTGAACGGTGCACCTGGTGAGAATGGTTTTAAAGGCTCAAAAACAAGTTCAAAAGTTATGTGAGCGCTTTCGAGAACATATGTAGTACGCCAAAGAAGATTAAGTCTATACAGGAAATTTACACTGTACAACTACAAGTACCGGTACCTAAAGAGTTTACGTATATCTCCAGCATGATGTAGTTCTTGCATTTGAGACCGGATTAACAACGCATTTCAATGCAGATCTAGCGCCACCTTCATGACAGGCACGGTGGCGTCACATAAACGCATCTCTCCTGATCCAAGCTTGAGACCGTCTTTGAAAGCACTTTAAATAGAACGTCACGGGACGCTTTGCACCGCTTGACGTTCAGGCTCGGAGCTCTGCTTTCGGTCATACACCTTTCCCTGACCGCCATCGCTGGGGGACAAAAAGCCGTAAGCGTCAGACGAGGGACGGCCGAATAAAGCAGGGGACGTAAAGCCGTAAGAACCAGACGAGGGACGGCCGAACAAAGCAGGGGACGTAAAGCCGTAAGAGCCAGACGAGGGACGGCCGAATAAAGCAGGGGACGTAAAGCCGTAAGCACCAGACGAGGGACGGCCGAATAAAGCAGGGGACGTAAAGCCGTAAGCACCAGACGAAGGACGGACGAATAAAGCAGGGGACGTAAAGCCGTAAGAACCAGACGAGGGACGGCCGAATAAAGCAGGGGACGTAAAGCCGTAA
>JAOYSI010041806.1:0-19296 GCA_025775065.1 Hiodon alosoides
GTTAGTACATTAAGTTAACACCAGGGGGCAGACGAGACATATAACTTTTTTAAGTTTCACTAACAAAACAAGGCGAAAGGTGCTTTGTAGTGTTTTGTCCTGTTTGCCTTCGCCCTAAAATAAGTTTATAACTTGTGAAATCACAGAGCAATCAGGCAGGTGGTCAGAAAGAGAGATTGTGGAGACATCGGTGAACTGTGATACCAAGAAATCAACCTTATTAATGTCAATCAGCCGTAAAATCTGTACCACTTCAACAAGCAAATCATAAAGAGTGTTTCTTCTGAGCATGCAAACAATACACATGTGGCATGTATGCTCTTTAAAATATATAGAGGGATGTGAATGACAACTCTCTCTCTCTCACGCCAACTGAGCAGCCACACCCTGTAGTCCTTTTCTTTTAACCAGAACTGCACTAATTAATATAATAACCAAACGGACTGAACTCAATTAGTTTGAACCGGCCTCCACTTCTTCCTGTTCCTCCCAGGACTCTTCTCCTCTTTCTCTCTTGTGATTAAGCAATAGCTTTCGACTCTCAAGCTTAGCTTGGCTTTACTGTTGTTTTTTTTACCATATGAAAAAATAGCTGTAAAAAATGTGCTCCCACAGATGACATTTAGGTTGTTTTAGGTAGATTACATTTACTCCCCGCACCACAGTATAACCCTAGTTGCCTCCCATAAAGCTGAACACAAGAACAAAGAGGAAATTGCATGTTTGGCAGTTGTCTAAGTATTTCTGTGGTATGATTGAACCAAACATGTTTCCTGAGCTTCTGCTTATTGCAGATAACCGCTCACTCTAATAAGATGTGTTTGAAGATAATGCGGATTTGTTTACAGTTTTACAGAGAAAGATGTTCCGCGTGAGTGTCATGGTTGGGAGTCCCCCACCTGAAGAGAGGAGTGTCGCAGCAGACGCAATGGTACATCCCCTCATCAGTGTGGTTCAGGTAGATACCACTGAATGGCTGGAGAGAACAGAGAGAGGTAGAGAGAGAGCATCAGTAGGTTTTGGGGGTGGTGGGGTACCAAAGGTAACATCCTATTCTGGAAGGATTTCACCTAACCCTCTGGCCAAAAAGGACTTGTTGTGTTCACTATGTTGTACATTTGTCCTTGGTTCTGCAACACGGGACAGATCAGTGAGAGTCCTAAACCCACCATTTCTGTGCCTTTCTCTCTGGTCACCACATACTGCTCTGGGGTCAGCTTCTTCTTCCAGTCTGTGGCCACACTCGTCTCATCAAATCGCGTAAGGGACTTCAAGCCTGGTCCCAAAATCATTTTTCACAGCATATTAATTAATCAGTCTTTGTCACTGCTGCTGGTGTTGTGTATTTAGCTCTCCTACCAGACAACTATTATCACTCCTTGTCCTTTTCTTCTAGTTTTCCACATCACTAACTGGGTACAGTTATTTCATGAATTACGCAATCCCACTATCCACCTTAAATGTTCTATCATTTTTTCAGAACCATGGTAGCATTTTAGCTGGCTGGTCTGAAACAGATCAAAGTCTAGGGGTCACAAGGCACAGCTCTTGCAGATGGCCTTGAGGTGAAAACAAACGCATTTCTCACAGTAGCAGATTGTGAGAGCTGTAGTAAAGTTGAGGTTACACCATATGAACTTTGAACATGTCACATGACCTGGTTTCTTTCACATTAGGCACCCCAAAGCAAAGGAAGGTGATGGCATGGGGTGTGTAATGCGCTTCTTGAGGAATTAAGATGTAAATGTTCCCACAGAATGAGACCAGCATTTAACAAGCAGGGTAATTTCTGAATAATCGGCAGTTTCATGAATGTGAACCAATCAAATTGGTTTAACGGTTTAAAATCCAATCTAAATTTTTTTCCCTTCCCCGCATTTCCTTTTTCAAAACATTCTGCAATCTAGTGACAAACTCCAAACTTACAACCATTTCCAAAATAATAAATAAAACATTTGCGACAGAAGAAAGAAACATACCGGTTGCCGTGGAGATGGGACGAACCGGCTGCAAGCTCCTTTTGGGAACAGTCGACCGAGCTGCCACTCCTCGGACCAGGGAGAAAGAGCGGATGAGGGAACGCGCCATGTTTCTCCTGTGAGTGCACACAGCAGCTGCGTTTCAGTCGCACACAGCAGTGACGGTAACTGCAAAGTAAATGTAACGGACGTGTTTGTCAAATTCCACCCTCTTTGGCCCTCCCTATATGGGAGAGAGCACAGTATTGCCAAATTCAGCACAAGGCAGATTAATATCACACCTGGAATATGCATTACATGAGAAGAGAAAACATTTTCTAGTGAAAAAAATTACACATACTAATTAATGACATTATGAATACTAATTTTTCCGTTTTATATTAAATGGACCATCATAATACATTAAATTATCAATGCAACTTGAAGTTACTATTATACGTATTACAACTTAACCCTAGAGTTGTCGGATAATGTACCTAAGATTCACCCCCTTTAAGTAGAAAGATAGTAAGGTCGAAGTACATACGGCCAAATGGTAGTTAAATGACTGCTGGTGTCAGTATACTAATCAGTTTAACACATAAAACTGGATCATATCGTACTGTCTTATTTCAACAAAACAGTCAAAGGCTTTGAAATTATAATGAGGTCCTAAATAATATAAGTAAATATGTAGTTGTATAGAGATAGTATAGAGATAATTGATCATTGGTGTCATCGGTTATTCCAAAATATTGTACTTGGGCAGCATTCTTAAAGGCCAGCAAGAAAGCAATGAGTCGACATTTAGTAAACACATCAAAGGCCTTTTAGTGCATTTTGATTAATAATGGACATGTGTCTTATTCAGCATGTATTGTTTGCCACTTTCCTCTGTATTTTCAGAAGACTTGCTCAGAACAGCATGTAGGTGTAGGTATTTCATTCCATGGTCGTTCCGATAGACCTGCAGAATATAAATCAATGCCAAATTAAGGAGAATAAATTATAACTTTTGAAATAGATTAAACAAGGAAATGCTTTCAATGCAGTTCTGAAGTGTGATATGTGCAAATGTGCAAAGTGAAAAAAAACTAGTTAAATATTAACTTATCACATAATCATATCCACAAAGGGAGTTTTAACGTTTTTATTTCAATAAACTACATGTTGCCATGCCTGGATGTCCAGACACATTTATCAATACGTTATTCTTCAGCCAGTGATTATATTCAGGCAGGTGGCACTAGGCCTTTCTGAGACACGTAAACAAACAAAACAGAATTTTGTACAGAATAAAAGTATTAGGGTGATTCAGGCTAATGGTATTTACACAGTTTGCGCCACAGTTAGGAGACAGTGGATGGCAGTGACCCTGTCCTTTTATGTACTGGTGATTGCATACCAGTCAAAAGCAAAATTAGGTCAAGAAGTCTCTGTGTACCATGTATCTGTCCACTCAGGTTTAATTAGTCTAATTAATCCATGTCATTGAAATCCAAATAATTAAAGATATTCACCAGTAATGCATTTTTAAAGTTATCAGTTCTTGTATTTCAGCAGAGAGTATAGTTAACTAAATGAGGAGATTGGATGCATGAGAACAATACTGTTTTCATGGAAATAAAAATAACCACACATAACAGGAATATCCACTGGAATATATTTGTATAGGGATTTGAATAGTATACTTGCTAAGAAGACACAGAAAGCAAATTTAAGTCACAGCCACAAGATTTAAAATGTGTTACTGTCAGTGACTTGGTTGCTGCAAACCCAGTCAACTTTGTGACCTTTCGGTAGCGCTGTGCCTTAGGTGCCAGCAGGGGTGTTGATTGGGGGGGTGAAGTGCAAAGAATGTTGGGTTAATCCTTATCGCAGAAGGTTATAAAGCCCCTTGTTACATATTAACTGGCTGAGCCAGGTCACTATAGTGGACCATACTGTGCTGGAGTAGATGTGGTTGGTTGGGTTGTATTTAGAGGTAATATCATGTTTTATTTCAAGGGCATGTGCAAAAGAGACAAACTAGTATGCCTATTTTCTTTTTCAAAACAAGCCTGATATTCAACGACCACTGGAATATCATTGTGGTCATTTTTATGAAGGCCTGAATCTGTATTTGGCAGTTAGATTACACACAGAGCAAACATTTTTTTCTTCTTCGGTGTTGCGTTGCACGAACAGCAGAGCCAAAAAGCAAGGTGGTATTAAAGGGACGACGATAAACCGCGATACCTAAAATCTAAAATAGTCTGGATAGCTGATATGTTAAATTAAAATGAAACTTACCAAGTAACAGCTGAACTGCCGATGTCAATAATTACACAAGGATTAATTATAACGCGTAGTCAGAATGACTCATTGTTGGTAACGGTTATTTTAATAATGTTCATGATAATGTTTGATAATGTTGACAGCGGAAATTGCATCCAGTGGAAACGGAATTGGTCTAGTTGATATCTATTATTCTGATTGGTATTAGTCATAATGGAATTATTGATATTTTCAGTAGAGTTAATATGGTGTATTACCTTATTTATTATCACTTAATCATTAATTTAGATTAAACTATACACGAAACATGCCGAAATTAAATAGTTCATTTAATTATAAAACCACAGAACTTTTAAGAATGACAAATATCAAAAATAAAAATAAAAAAGTTTTTTTTTGTTCGTAGTTAACTTTTCACGTGTATTAAGTTCAAAGTCTCTCTCCGCCTTTCAGCATTAATTTGTTTAAATACTACGTCGCTGTATCTACCTTCCTCAAATCTATTGCATTCTATTAAAATGTGAAAAACGGTTATTTTTCTTTTAAAAAAAATTATTGGGCAAACTTAGCAGTGATATTACAAACTTATTTTACATGACCTTAACATACCTTCAGAGACAAACATCTCATGCTTTGGGAAATGATTTTGCTGTTTTTAACACTTGGGTTACGTTGTTAATTGGTATGTTTTATACATAATTAATACGTTCTCGTCATGTATTCCCATAAAGGGCATTTACTTTTTTAAAGTATGACTTAAAGAAGTAGTCCGAGGTGGAACGAAAACTAACTATACTGCGGTTTGTGGGAACCGGATTTGGGCGCGTTATAAACGTAAAAAAAAACATGGCTGTTAGAGGGGGCCCCCTAGAGGTGAAGAATTAGGAATACAAAGAGTCGCCTTTAATTATTGTGTAAACTTACTGAAACAGTTGTTCACTACATGTTAACATTTTTGTAAAAACAAAATAATCTATTAATAAATAATGACATTAATGTATTCTCTAGTGGACGATAGAGGGCTGTTGGTATTCGATGCTAACCGTAGTCTGTAAATATCTGTTAAGGAAAGCAGTGTAGCTTAATTCAAATTTAATCTTTGTTACAATCACTTTATTGAATAATATGATCTATCAGCGGAAGCAGGGGAGGCAATATCTGAACAAGCCTGAACATTTATAATAACAGCTTGATGTTTTATTTGTAAGTTTCTGGTTCATACTAATTCAGGTTGTGAAACTACAGCCCTTGACGGGTGCTTCTGGTTTTGAGTCAATTGAATTAAAATGATCTCACTTGATGTTTCCAGGAGTAAATCATTTACTGGACTGGGCTTTGACACCTCTGGTTTACACAATTTTTACGTGTGCTCTATTTAATCAAAACAAGATTAATCTTAGTTGTTTACCACACCAGTTATCACTCATTATTATTAATGATGAATTAAAATGGTTTAAATCTGAGGCTTATTGAGAGAAAGCAAACATTCTGATGCTGCGTTCTTATTTACAACTCCTTGCCTTGCATCCAGTGTCGGCCAGTTGTCTAGTGTTTTCAACATACCTTAGAGCTATATTCTTCTATTCACAATTTGGGCTTCATGGCGTTTGGCAGACACCATAGTTGGTGTGTAATTTTTGTTATAATTTGTAATTTTTTGTAATTTTCCTCCACCATGTCATGGAGGGGGTGGGAGGCATTGTCCATAATGGCCCGCAGTTTGGACAGTGCCCTTGCCTCTGCCACCTCCTCCAGAGTGCCAAGGTTAGACCCCAGCACAGAGCTGGCCTTCCTGATCAGTTTATTGATCCGGTTAGCGTCCCTCACCTTGATGCTGGCGCCCCAGCACATCACGGCATAGAAAATGGCACTCGCGACTACAGACTGGTAGAAAGTGTGCAGATACAAGCATTGTTTGCTAACTTTGCTCATACAAATAGAATTAGGTTAATTTATGAATGGCAACATTGTATTAAAGTCAGATTGTAGATAATTTATTTTTCTCTCATGTTTAAAACAGATGTTGGCTTCCCTTAACATGGGGGCCTTGTCCACAAATCACTTTAAATGTCAGTCCTTGATATACAAATAACAGAAGATTTAATTAAATTTGCCTCACGCTTTGTACCTGTTGTATTACTGAGGCGCGGTTTTATAAGCATTTGCAAACTGATAACACAGCTGGAAAGTTTGCATAGCCAGGATGTGCTCTACTCAGGAAGAACATGGCTAAAACAGGCAGAGAATGACATTTTGTCCACTTAACTTATCAGCTTCAAAGTGCAGTTTTTTGTGTCCAGGCTTTCCTTTCTACCAATATAATGGGGGGGGGGGTTCTATATGAGAATTATTTATTGTAGAATTAAATCTTATATTTGTGGATTGTAATGTTCAAAAGATTATCCCATATTGCTTTGCATATTCCATTCTATCAGATTCAGCTGTTAATATTAGACTATGCAAAAAAGGAATGGAAAACTTAGCCACACAGATTCAATAATATGTTTTACCACTCAGCTTTGTAACACATTGCTGACAATGCATATACAGTAGACCACATTATTATTATCATCATCATTAATATTATCAAACATTTTCATTTATAAGGTCATATTTTGTGTAATTGTAGGGATTTAACTAGAATACAAACTGATGTAATTCTATTTTTTTTTTTCCATTCCATTTAAAAAAAAATAAGCCTCATTTTTTTAACAGAGGACCAGATTTTTCCAATATGGCCAATAATTTGCATGTGCAGCCTTGATAATTGACAGTTACTCCTTAAGAAACATACAATCTATTTTGTAATCTTTAAAGTTTACAAAGTATTACAAGAACGACAACAACCACAACAACAACCAACAAGTTTCCTGATCAACGTTTCAGATCCAGCTACGTTGAAAACAACCATCTTATGAACCAATACTTCTGAACCACAGTCAGCGTGGTTAACGTAACACAGAAATCGCATGTCACACTACACGCTGAATGAGCTCTGCCGTCTAGTAAAACTCCACCAATCAGACTGAGACAGATGGTATTTATGCTGAAATATAAAGATTGTGCTTCCTCCCACACCAGCCAACACCCATTCATCAAAACAATGACGTTAAACCAACATGAGTATAAACACTATGTTTAAACACTATAATTCAGTATATTATCTCAAGCTTTCATAAATTAAAATAGTACGTTTACGTTCTACACGTGACTAATTTGAGAGTGGAAAACTTCCATTTATCGCTAACACAAACCATGTAACCTCCGAACCTCAAATAATAAAACAAATTGCGAAAGAAATATGCCTGTTACACGCATAAATAAATTCGCTTGCTTAACCCATTTCGTACACACGCATGGGATGGGATATCCGTTTTGAGTACGCGCTGAGTAGGTCAAAGCGAAACTGATTGGTTGACTAAATAATATCGTCACTGAACACCCACGTTTCGTAGCTCTTGGTAATAGAACAAAATATTGTTTTGTTGTGAGTTCACGGCGACTTCTATACTTTGCACTCAGAACGTGTGGTTACACATCATGTTTCATAATTATTTCAAATAGCATAATATAAATACGTTCTTATATTCGGGTTGGGAAATATATGATCTTTCACAATTTAGCTGTTTTATCGTTTATTCCTTAGATGAGATAATCGACAATTTACATAAGTGGAATAGCTAAATATATATAAATATTCCTGTTTTGTTTATTTTTTTATGTGTGCCGCGTCTGAAATCCGATTACCACAGTACGCGATCATTTGCATTTCCTACCCTACCACGTACAGTATTTACCCAAATGTATCAGTGGGGAAACAAAGATACAATCTGTCAGCACGTAGCCGGGCAGGCCTACTCCTTCCTTGAGCTGTCAGTCAGCAGATCTGTACCCGGCCGGAAGAGCTGGGACATAGCTGCAGACTTCAAATCGTTGAGAGCATACGTTTCGTGCGATTTCAGGGCGGGCATTTTGTCATTTGTAGTAATTTCGTGTTACCTTAGTTGTCATCAATTGGGAACGAAAAATAGTGGAAAAAATACGTGTTTTAAAAGCTGTATTGCAGTACCAGTAATTACATTGGTGCGCAGTCGGTCATTCAGGCTGAATGGAGAAGACCTGGCTAATGAGCTAGGTTATATAAAATTTGTTTTTATTTACCTTTCTTTTTAAATACGGTGTGTTTTCGTCTTGAATATGGGCCGTGCCAAGTAAGGGAATTGCTAGTGAATTGGAGTTGGGGGTCCCGGGGTTGAAAGAAGGGGGTGAAGGGTTTTAGAGAAGGGTCGATGCTTGGTTGCGCTAGTCTGCTAACGTAGCTAATTGACAAGCTTTTAGGATTAATAAAAGAATATAGATTTCTGCATTTATATATTTTTTAATAGACAGGCAGCCCGATTGCGTTATTTTCAGCATGCGGAGAGGAATGTTGGCATAGGCAGTAACGAAAACAATCTTATTACAGATCGCTTTTTTATGCGCTTCGATTTTGGAGGGGCGCGCGTAATTCATAACACCATAAGCTGTCAGTCATCCTTCGGATAAATTCATTAAGATAGCTAGCTAAATAGACAGGAGAATATACTAAACATGGCTACTGCTGGCAACATTGTCGCATCTATTGCAAGTAAGACGAAGACGAAGAAGAAACACTTCGTGGCACAGAAAGTGAAGCTGTTTCGTGCAAGCGACCCACTGCTCAGCGTTCTCATGTGGGGAGTCAACCACTCGGTGAGTCAATGAAATGAAGTCTATAATAATTGTATCTAGTTGGCTATATTAGTGTGCTTACATTGTGCGTTCGCCAATAATTTATACCAGTCGCAGATTTGTAAAAGGCCCACCTATGGTAGAATTTATAGGTAAAGAGTTTCTCCCGTCGAACTGAACGTATAGCATCGCATTTCTATACACTGGGAATTGTATGCAGTTGGAAGCATGCTAGCTGATGTTGGATATTAGTCTTAAATTTGTCGCGTACAGATAATAGAAGAATGAAGCAACATTTGACCATATTTATTAACCTCAATAATAATCTCTCAACCAACCCTGCTAGCGTGGTGGTATTGTTTTATTTATTTATTTTTAAACAGTAGAGGTCCATTAGTACTATAAAATCTCAATACTACGTCGGAACTAGTAAATTAAGATGACGTGATAGTTGATGCAGTGTATCTACTTGACTCGTACATAAGCGACCTTGTGTACCTAGCGGGACAGCACGATTTCCATAATGCCGTGACCTTTTTTGCATGCAGTAGACTGTTGGACGGCAAATCTTATTTAAATGTTTGTGGTTGAGTCTAAACGTAATAAACACATGAACGTAGGTATGCAATATATTATATTTAAGTGTTTTTATTTATTTATTTATTTATTTTTTGCAATTAACCCTGTTACGAGTTCTAAGAATCAATAGCCACCTAGAATTGTATTCGAATCATTAGTATTTATAAAGAAATCTCAAGACGTTTCTTTATCAAACACCAAATTATTCATATGAGAGAAATGGAAAGCCTTTGTAAAAAGAGCCAGTGTGTGAAGTGAAATCGAACCGATTTAAGTTCTTGTGATGACACCTATTTTATCGTAATTGTGGCTAATACAGACTCTGCCCAATGCTAAAGATTTCTGGTGTCCATAATGGTGTAAACAGTTAGTACTCGAAGCCCCTCACAATTAGATACAAGGTTGAAAACAGATATTGAAAAATGACAGATAATCCGTAAACGGATACAAAAATCACATCAATGTTTTTCTCAGGTTCAGGAGTTACCTGCAGATTTAATGAAGCCGATTAATTGTCACTTGTGGAATATATTTGACTTGATGTCAGTTGCCTAATCCTGTCTAATGACCGTACTGTTCCTTTTAAAAATTCGGTATTTCCTCCTGCTCCCCTCCTTGGTTAATCAAGGTGAACGTTGTGATACGTTGTTTGTCAGTTTGAACACGAGGAAGAAACCGCACTCATTTTAAGCTCATACACCTTTGTTTCTCACATGAAAAATGTGACCTTGTTCACTTCTCAGACGCCCTCATTAATTTCTGCTCGGATAAGCTTTTTAATCAGTGCAGCATCTCATCCGAGTCGTTTCATAAGCTCGCTTTTCCCACCTCACTTTAAACAAATGCATGTGGAAACGTCCACGTGGATAAGGTGGCCTTGTAGAATTATGTTAACTGGAGACTCATTTCAATAAAGTTGGCTGAGTTTGTTGAAACGGAGGATTGCAATTTTATGCACACAAGTTCATGTTATGGATTGATATTTGTAGGTGGGATCCTTGCAGACCGTTTATTCAGTGTGAATTGAAAGGCTTGTCTTATTTTTATTGTTATAGTTAGTCTTCCACATTCACAGCGTCTGCGATCCGGCTCCCTCTGCATACAGGGGAAGTGACAGGGTGAGTCACTGTAGCAGAGCAATCCAGAAGCGGCAGCAAACACGCATGTTTGTTTTACTTGCCTTTCCCGTCGACGAAAACGGCGTCAAGTGCTGCTGCTGCGGCGTCTACGGCTCTTGTTTCAATGCAACATGGCTTCCAAAAGATCCCAGGGATTTTCGCTATTGCAATTATGAGCAAATTGGGGGGGGGGGGGGATTAGATGGGTTTTAATCTGCACATTTGCATTTGATATTGATTGCCGCTGCAATATAAATTATATTTAAACGGGGTGGAGTCATTTAAGACTTTTGTCAGATGGCTGTTTGGGGCAACCATTCTGTTGGTAGTACATCATCGTTCTCTGATGGGAACGTGCATGTGTTGGGCCTGCAGCCGTGTGGGCCTGATGGCTCCTTGCAAAAGGAAGAGTCTTTGTGGCTCCGCCTCCTAAGTCTTCAGAGTCTTCAGAGTCTCTTTCCTCTGGATTTTTTATTTTTTTTTCGTAGGGATCATTTACAGTACTTTAAAATAACTCCTCGTTTCCGCCAGGAGTTCAGTTCATTCCTCCTTGTTTCCTTCACTCTGTTTTCTTAAGCTGGTTTGATGTTCTCTTTGGACAGAGGGATCTGGAAAGGATTACGTGTGGCTGAGTCATTCTCGGTCCGTTCCCAGAGCAGCTGCTGTTGCAAGCGAATCTGCTCAGCCCGGTTTGGAGGATGTGCCCAAGGCCTGTTTGAGTGGTACCAAACCAAGGGTATATTTATGGTGTTTCCTCTCAAAGCCAGCATTTAAATGAAATTCTTCTGCATAGCGCAGAAGATTGGACTTTTATTGGTTTTTATAGATGTGAAACAAATGCCGCTTGATTGATAAAGAAACATGGTGTACAGTTAGATCAACGAGAGACGAGAGAACAAGAATATGTTTGTGTGGAAACTTTGGTAAGGAAGACATGTCAACCTGACTTGGGGTTAAAATTACACAAACTGGGACCATGTTTTAAAACATTTATGAATGAACAAACCACATTTGCTGGTTGAAATTGAGACCTGTGAATGCAGGATTGTGAAAGATGGGGGGTGGGGACTGAGCTCTCTACAAGCAGGGCGGATGCTCCGAAACAGGCAGGCTTGCGACAGCACATATCCCAACAGGATACATTCTGCACAGGTGGCTGTGGGTATATTTTTGGGTCATGATTCAGACTACCCCCCCCACCACCACCACCACCACCAACACTATAAATGACAGAACTGCTGCGGCTGTTCAGTTGAACAGGTAATTTCAACTACTGGGGCTCTAGCCCGTTGTCTTTAAGTGGCAGCCTATTTTTCTGTCTGGGGAATGGCATTGAGACTTTTCTCCAAAGATTAAATTGCTATGTTTGCCTTCAGAAACCCTTTCACCTCCCAGATCGTGTAGGCTTGTTGGTTTAGCCAGCCATGTGTGTTCTCAGTGGTGTGATTCCATTTGTCAAGTGGTGCTAACACCTTGTAGTCCGCAACAGTTCTCTCCGTCCATCTGTTCAAGGATACACTGCCATGCTTGATGACTATAGAGCTACCACAGCCTGGCGATTGGAGGTCAAAGCTGCAGATAAGATGTTGAGATTGATATGTTGAGGTCTTTGACAGCAGAGCTAGGAAACGTGCCTAAGTACAGTTTAGATTATTATCCTGCTAGGCAATGATTATGATTCTTTTCAAAGTGTTTTGTCTTTCCTTCCCACGATTGCTTCTAGTTTCCCCTGAAGCAGGAGTCTTAAGTTTCATCATGAAGAAAATGTCTTTTCAGAGCGACCCTCCTTGTGAGATCCTTGTGAGAGCTGCACAGGGTTCTGCTTTGAGGTTCACTGGCCTCCTCCACCACACACAGGCTCTCACTGCACTGCAATCAGCTTCACACGTTGTTGCCAAATGTGTTGGGAGTTGGTTTTGAGTTTCGCAGCATATATTTAATTATTTTCTTCATTCTCAGTATGTAGTAACAAACTGCTCCCACGGGTACTAAGCCAGAGTTTCATAGATGGTGTGGATGGGTGCGCTAAAAACGGCCTGATTAAGCCCCAGAATTCCAGTACGCTATGACTGTCCATTAGCTGAATACAGACATCAGCTTAATTTCTCAAAACCAGTCTAGGTCTGACACGTCTACATAGCAGCAAAATTCAAAGTTGTTTATCTGGTTGGAACTTACACTGTCACTCTTCTGAAGACCACATACTGAACTGAAACTATTGCATGAAATAAAAGCTCTAATTGCTAAAGCCACAGGCCACAGACCAATGATGTTTAAGAGAAAGTTGTTTAAGCGCGTTTGTGACCCCTGCACAAGCACCCGCATAGATGTTCCACTGCCCAGGCCGTTGTGATGTCATGTGGGTATCCTGTACCGCGGGAATGTACCGAGGGGTGGGGAGGGAAAGAATGCACAGAAAAATGCTGGAGGCTGTGAAAAAACAGAGCCTTCCTTATCACTGACCTCAGGAACTGGAGTGCGCCGTCGGCTGTGCTCTGGCAGGCCGCGGTGTTCCCCTCCACGACTGCCCCAGCACGCCGCTTACCCTTTCCGATGGTTTTGGCTTTTTTTTCCGCGTCAGCAGTCGCGCAGTATCATTCGATTGTGACTGCGCGGTCCTAAGGAGCCCTCTCTCCGGCCGGATCGCGTTGCGTCTTTCGGTTCACCTTGACTGAAGCTGCTGTTATTAATAGGAATAGGCGAAGGTTAGTTTCACGCTTAAAATGAAGAGCTGTTTCTTTCTTTTCAGCGTCAAGCTAGCCTCCACCTTTTCCTTTAAAGACACTGCTGCAGCTACCCAGCCTGCTTGGAAATCTACTACTTTCAATATAAAGCGTGTTTTTGTCAAGGAATGCTAGGCTAAACTGTGATTCAGTCTTCTCTATTTATTGTTATTATTATGTAATAGTTTATATTTATTTATTTATTTATTTATTTATTTATTTATTTTAAATTAAAACTGCAAAATCCTTTTGTGCAGCTAGCCCTAGACATTGTGTGCTTGAAGTGCGTCTCCCTAAGCTTTGCTAAGTCTGTGACTCCCCGTAGGCTTTCAAACGTTTTTTCATAGCTTTATAGCATCTGAGGCGTATTTAGCCACGGGCTCACAATGCAACACCTGTCTTAGACCAGGAATCCTGCGGGTAGCAATTGCCGCGTGTTGTAACTTGGACGACTGGTTTTCTTCTCAACGCAAGTATAGCCTTTAACGAGGGTTGGGAAGGCCAATTTAGCCTTTTCTCACAGTACTCCAGCTGTGAGGGAAAAGCTTGGATCACGGTTTCAACCATGAATTAAGGTTGCCGCAATGACACTACCCTGCATGACCCTAACATTGCTACAATGACACTACACGCCCTAAGACAGTAGGCTGTTGCGCTCATGAGTCACACATGTGATGAGGTCAGACTTTAAAACTATTAGTGTCAGGCAGTCCCAGCCAATGCTGGGAGATCTCCTGCTCGATTCGATCATCGTCTCCGTGAGCCGCTTGACAGTTCAGCTGCCACGCGGCTCCACCCAGTTCTGTTTTTATCTGCAACGGGTTTCTGGAATCCCCAACCGAACCATGGTTTTGTCAGCGTTAGTAATCAGGATGAATGAGTGCCGCAGAAAATTTTATCCGCCAGCCATAATTGGTCAGGATGCCCAGAGCTACGGCATACCAGGCTGTCGTTATCACCCCCGCAGTAACTCGACCTGTGTACAACTCTGTAACACGGCGAATAAGTACAGAATCTCTAGATTCTTGCTTACCTTGCACGTGGATAAAGTACAGGGTTTGGGCTTATTTTACTCCGATGATATGCGGAGGGGTTTGTCTCAGACGATGCACGTCTGCTGACCTGGGGGGCATTGAAAGGAGTGGAGCGTGGCATGGCTTGTCGGAGGCGGGGAATCTGGGCTGCGTTGCCCTTTAAGACACACGAGAGAATGCTGTGTTCCTCCAGGTGCCCGAGTGTGTATATTGTGTCTGTACAGTAATACCTTTTAATTCACGGCTGAAAGATTTTTGTGATAGAATACCCGCTCTACAAAATATCGCTTTAGTATTCCAGCACCAAAATTAGATTTCATATCATTTCTAATAGGGAGCACGGATTGAAATGGGAGCAGGTTTTACAAATCTCCTTTTTTCGAAAACCTTTTCTTTTCCTGCTATTTGTAGTCTTCAGAACTGCTGCCGCGTTGGAGAGTAGAAGTGCTAGCGTCTACGTTGAATTTAAGCCTAGATAAAAATATTGCGGGTGCTACAAGCTCGAAATCCAGCTTTATGGTTGTATTGAATGCGTAAAAAATTCAAGTTTTCCTCCCCGAGGGCAGACAGGGCAGGTTACAACCCAAATAGCCCATTTAACAGCGATGATCTAAAACGGCAGGGCTTTTTTTTATCGTATGAGGAACCAGCCAGTGGAGTGCCCGTTTAATGGATTAGCCTACTCGCTTTTTTCAAGCGGGATTAAGTTAGATTTTGACTTCCGCCACAGGTGTCTGATCTGTGCCCTCGTTTTCCTTACTTAATTGTCAAATATTAGCTTCCAACGGCCCCTGTGTTGGAGACAGCCGGTGTCTTTATGGCATTGCCTGTATGGCCGCATGACTTCGGAAGGGTAAACTAGAAAAGCCGCGTCAGCCCTCGACTGGATGCCTATTATTATAGCGTGACCAGACAAGATTCCACACTGCTTACACCATTTTATCTAGTCCTTTTAGGACAGGTAAACCACGAGAAGCAGACATGTAAATGCATTTAGTGTTGAATTTGATCTTTTTTAAGATTCCGTGACTGTAACTATAGCATGTAATTATTCTTCAGCTGCTTGCACAACATTTGAATCAACATACGAAGGGTCAACTATTTTTTAGAGAGCAGTTTTTATGCAATCATGTGAGCTTGCAGCTTATAAAGAGCTTTATGGGGCCATGGGAATGTGTGTTGTCACGGTGTTTATGATAATGCACTGAATGGTTTTAATTTTGCAGAATGCATTGTTAATCTATCATTTTTTAGCAGCATTAACGCCATATAGCATTGTTTGGTTTTGTGTCGACTCATTCAGGAGAGTGCTTTACATTAACGTATGGGCTTCCCAACGAGGGTAGGAAATGTCCGACAGCTGCCTGCCACAGCCGTAATCAGCCGCAGACTTTTCTCTAATCAAACTAAAACTCTCCTCAGATGCAGATTGAGATCTCATTGTGTAACGTGTCCAACAGTTACCAACAATTTTAACAGCAGGAAGAGGGGTACCGGATCGAGGAGCCAGGTTTTTGTAAACCAAAACCCTCCGGATTTGTCCGCTCGGGCTTTTACCCGTTTATACAGAAAAGTCAACAAACCTGCCAGTACATTAATTACACCTGATGGTGAACTTTGTGGTTAAAAGATATCGGTCTTATTTAATTAGAGTGTCTACACCGTTGCTGGGTGCATCACCGTAGGTCTAATTATTATTGTACAGAAATGTAATGACACATATAATGGGTGTGATCTCACTGGCATGTACGTTATGATGTGTGGTGTCGTTTGCTTTTTTATTTTTTTATTTTAATGAGCTCGCTAAGGCAATGCCAGCAGTCGGCCAGGTGATGGGTGTTACGGCAATAAGGAAATCCCGATTCCACATCGTTAAAATCCTTTAGATGTGTCTCGCGTCGTGCAGACGTGTAGACATGAGAGTTGCTGTTAGCTCTCCTCCTGCCAAGTTAAATGTGATTACCCTCCAAGTTCCACATGCATGCACGCCGTATACCTGTAACTCTCCATGCTTTCTCAGTACTGTGGCGTTCCTCTCATCTCCAAGCTTTGGAAAAGTCTCTCACAAGGCTTACCTCCCCCCCTCCACTCCCCTCACTCTCTCTCTCTCTCCCTCGTTTCTCTAATTGTAGCCTCTGTAGTACCCACTCATTATGCAAAGAGTCGTGTTGGCTGCGTTTCCGTCTCGGAAACCTTTTCATCCTCTCTGAAGTTCTGCTGCTTCACAGCGCATACTTTACAACAGAAATGCTCAGAAAAGGGGGTTCTTCGAATGCCGTCATTACACAAAGTAAATGTAATTCCTCTGTGAAAGCTTTTAAATAAAGAAGATATTGTGAAAGTTCTTCTGACACAGCAGTTGGTGAACTAGCTGCCACAAAAAAAGTAAGAATTTCCTGTCCAGTCCCTCTCTCCTATTTTTCTTCTCTCCCTTTCTGTCTCTCTCTGAGTAGCCTCATCTCTGCCAGGACTGCATAAGGAATTTCTAAAAATAGCCTCGAGCTTTAACGTGGCAATAGGTGAACAGGCACAGTATCTACTTGGCAAGGCTTCCCTTTGTGGCTGAAACAGAAATTTTCCTTTTGACAGGACTCCACTAGACTGCCCAATACTAATTCCCATCCTTGATACTGATCATATCAGGTCCAGGAGGGGGAGACGGTGCGCGTTTCGATGGGGTGGGCTTTTGTGATGCCTCCCTGTCCAATTGACATTCACGGGGATTCTCCGCGGGGGGGGAATCCTGAGAAAACGTTGAGGCATTGGAGCAGATCGGTCCCGCTGCCGGTCGAAGACCGGAGTAAGGCTGGAAAATGGAGTGGGCTGAATTATGGGATGAAAGCCGTTGCCAGAGCAACCGACGGCCGCCTAAATGGGGAACATTGTAATCATGCTGGAGGGAAGTTATTTAATTCCCCAGATGATCGTGATCACTGGAAACGGTACCGAATGCAAAAACAAGAAGGCGTTGTGTTTATGCGAGCCCTCGGATTTGGATTCAGATTCAGGGGCGCCGTTTCACCTCTCCATATTTTTTTTTGTCTTATTCACCTGGTGCCCTGAATGTGCGTGTAGAAGAACAAAATCAAACGCGCTCAGCAATCTGGCTGAAGATAAGCAGACCGGTGCTCGACACCTTTTTGCTGAGTTTCACTTCCTGTCCTGAAGGAGCACGAGCTGTTTGTATTGAAAGCGGAAAACCAACATGTGTTGCTATAGTAACGACAGGAAGTGGCTGTGGGGAAGTTGGAAGATTAGTGCAGAGAAGAGCAGCACAAATAATGATTATCTGTAAATGTCTGGTGTCGCCCTTTGGTCAGAGCTCCTCAAATGTACCCACGTAAATGCACACAAATATCTACCAATAGCTTGCATGGTTAAAAACAAGAACCCGGCTGGAAGTGAACAAATGGAAACGCTGCGTTCTCGGGCGCATTAACCCCTAGCGGACTTCCTTTTGTATTATGGCCTTGGACTGTGACGTCTGCTGTCATTGACATTACATCCATATATCAAATCTGGCGAACCCTATGTAACTGATTCGGTCCAGTCATGCAATGTGCTGGCCCTTTCCCTGTTGCTAAGCGCCTTTATAAGGGAAATCACTCAGCAGAAAGTGAGGGGGAGGAATAAGGGAAATGAAGAGCGAGGCTCATTACAGGGAGAACCGGAGGAGAACCTGAGCCCTTCAGGTGGATTTGAGCTCCGTAGCCTAAAGCACAACTATCTCCCCCTGTACCCCTACATCACCTCAGTGCTTTGTCTCCCTGGCTGCAGAGGCAGGAGACTTTTCATTCAGTTTGGCACCGTTTCACTTTTATCTGGGCGGTCTGCGCTTTGGGTGTGATTTACACGTCCCCGCTGTGGTCTGAGATTGCTCACGCGTGGGGGTCTACGCTGCACCGCTAACCTGCCCCAGCGGCTTCAGTAATCTCTCCCAGCGTTTAAGCCCGATGTAATGAGCCGCTCGTGTGAAGCCATCTAAAGCAGAACCGAGCTCGATACAAAAGTCGACTGCAGAAACGCGGCTGGGTCCGAGTGAACCATTATTCACGCATCGGACCATGACAACAGGCATACTTGCGCAAAAACTTGAGTACCTGTTAGTTAAGAGCAAAACGTCGAATGTTTGTTTAGGTAAATATGTGTCGTTTTATTATTTGCTTGTTTCAGTGAAACATATGAATCCTGTGTTAAGAAACTGCCTCTCTGGCTCTCTTCACTGAAATGCTCTGATGTGTGGGAACTGTGAGGGCATGACGCGCTAGTGACGGTATTCCCAGCAGGCTGTGCCACCTCTGGGGGACGAGAGATGAATGGGGCTGCCTTTGGCTTCTCCAAAGTAGAAGTATACGGTTACTCCCCTCTGCTTTTGTCGTCTTGGTGAACTTTCTAACAAACAACCTAAGCCAATAATTAGTCTGTCAGCTTTGGATATCACGGTTAAAGACAAAGTAGTTTGGAAGAGGAGTTGTTAAAGTACATACATTTTATGACTTAAAGCGTAGGTTGTTTTGGTGTAACCTGGGCTTTCTGGTAAACTGCATAATACTGATAACTCATAGAATATGCAAGGGAGTTCAGTTTTTATATTCTTATCAAATTATTGATGCAAACAGAGGTGTATTTGCGGAACTGAGAGGGATTGACTCTGACCCGTCCTGCCCACCGCGTGCGTTTGTGTAAGTAAACTGCGGCGACCCTGACCTGTTCTGTGTCTGTCTCTGTCTCTCACCCCCAGTTGCAGCAGAATAGCTGTGAGTGTGAGTGTGAATTGAGGTGGAGTGACCCTCACCCCCAGTTGCAGCAGAATAGTTGTGAGTGTGAATTGAGGTGGAGTGACCCTCACCCCCAGTTGCAGCAGAATAGTTGTGAGTGTGAGTGTGAATTGAGGTGG
>JAOYSI010041817.1:0-19300 GCA_025775065.1 Hiodon alosoides
AAGCGAACTCTTGTCAGACCAAGATCAATGTAAACGCTTTTAAGCACCGAAAAATCAGCTGATAGAGAACGATTAAATCCGAGAAACTTCACTAGCCAGATGTGCAGTATACTGTAAAATCACAATAGAACTCTGATTCAAAAAAAGAGACAACAGTGATGAAACGTAACCTCTCCTAAAATAAATTGTTCTTAAATAATTAATTTATTATTATTATTATTATTAATAATAATAATAATATTTATATTTATTGTTATTATTATCATTATCATCATCATCGTCATCATCGTCATCATCATCATCATCACCATCATCATCGTCATCGTTGTTATTGCACTTCATCCAAACCCCTTCATCTCTCTTTTATGATTTGGGTTAAAGGTTCAATCGGCCCGTGACTGGGACGCTTTTCGCGGCCTCTGTGAAGTTTTTATTTGAGTGATTTAAAGACTGATTGATGTGCACACGAAGTGTGTCTGCGGTAGGACTGCCTTTCATCCAAAACGCGGGGTCTGCGGGGATTTGAGGTTGTATCCCCCACCCAACAGCCCTGGTCTGGAGGCAGGGTCTTCAACATTTGTTTCGGTACAAGCAAACGAATATTATCCTGCCCGTCTCACGCAGCGCTCTCTTACTCGTAGTCAGCCACTAACTAGATTGATTGGATATTATTTTTGTAATTAAAATGTGTTTAAAATGTGCCTCCTCTCACAGGAAGATGTTGAGCTGATGAGAGGCGCAGTCTTGCACCGTCCCGTGCCTAATGCGTGAACAGTGGCAGAAGCACGCACGAAGGGCGAACAGTTACGTTGAATAGTAGAATCGATTACAAGCGATATCCATAAGTATTTATTACAACCGAAAAATTCCAAATAGCAACTAAGCAGAAATATCCGTTGCTTTATAGCGTATTAATTATTTTAGGTCTGTAGTTGAATCGCCTCCGGACCTCTCCGAGGAAGTAGTTTATATGAGTGGTATTTAGCTAATTAAGATGTCGGAATGTGTCAAAAGTTTAATTGTCATTTATTATTTTCTCCATCTGCTATTGATACCCCTTTGTTGGTCAGTAGGCTAAACCGAAAACTCTTCGACGCGATTGTCCCCTAGTGCCTTCAGTTGTAGGCCTAATATGAAGGGGGTTATCCCCCCGATATCGGCAAAATTACTCAGTCAATTTAGATTAATACTCTTTGTCTATGCATTACATTATTATGCATTTCGGGGAAAATTGGTAGGACGCGATTAATAAATATTAGTTCTAGTAAAACTAAAAACCTATCGCTACATTGAAACGTTTATGGAAATTTAAGTCAATAGGGTTAGGGCTAGGGTAACATAAGTTACATTATTTAATTGCTAAAGACTACAATTTGAGATTTTAGGATCCATTTGAAACCGAACAGAAAATGTATATTCCTATTAATGTTGATCTGTGAACGAATGAGCAGACTTTTTTCACCTTGTAAATGAGAATGATCCATAAACACACTTTTCGCTCTTGGTTGAAGCCTCAGTTGTACAAACGAGGCAAGAATAATTATTATTCAAAAAAATCTCAGCAACAATAATAACAATAATCCATCCATCAATACATACATTTTTAAATCGTGGTGAATAACAGTCACAATATTGTTCATAATAAGCGACATTTCAGTGATGTAGCAACACCACATTTGCAGCATGTGATGTCATTTGAGACAATAGCTCCGAGGGCCTAGAGACCAAAGCCTAATTTACCACTTCTCAGACGAGTCGTCGCTTGCCTTTGTTTTATGTTGAAAGCGTATGACTCACAATTTTCCGACTGACTGCGAGCATGTGGGCAGATAACTGCGCTGGGCTATATTTCGGTCCGGAACAGAAAAGCTTTTTATGCTTTAGTTTGCTTGGACGTTGACTGAATTTCCGATGTAAAGTCTGCTGCTGCGACTGAGTGAATTTTTCTCTCAAAGAAATTACTTTCACAAGCACGCTACAGAGATTTTTGTAGTCCTGAGTGATTTGCCGTGTACGAAGTGTAGCGTACACCAGTTGTTTATTGACTGCAGCCAACATTAACTTTAAATTAACTGTATATTGACTGGTGCCTCTATTAACTGTAGCGTAGTTTTTGTGCATGGGTTTTCCTGAAACTTCGTTGCTTTTTTGGAATTTAAATTATGTCAAACCTTGTTATTTTATTTATTCTGCAAACGGACATATACAGTCGTTTTTACTGACACTTTTGTGTTAGAGCTATGGAGACAGTTACAGTCCTACAGATAAGTCGGTTACAGTCATCCTGAGAATCGAGTTTATAGAATTTGAGTGAGACTTTTCCTGCTCAGATACACCAGAGTTACTTTTACTGTCTGTCCCTCATCCCACATGTTCTACTGTCCGTGCCTCAAGTGATGATGATGAAGATGAAGATGTTTTTTAGGTTTTAAGAAAATATTAACAGGCCAAGCAGAACAATTATCTTGATTACGGTTTCCCCCTTTTAGACCACCCTCTCCTCTCTTTTATTGCTTCAGGTTGCAATGTTAAGAGGTCAGCCGTCAAGGAAATTATGTTTAGTTAGGGTTAGATAGAATCTGTACTGGTAGCACTGAACGTCCTAGGGCATCATTTATATGGTTTTGCTGTGCCTCGACGCTGTTTCTTTTTCAGTCGGTTTTTTTGTAGTTCAGTGTCAATAAAATACTTGCATATTAGCTTAAGCCCAGTGTAGTAGTCAGGGTTGCTGTAAGTCCTTACCAGCATGTGCGCCTGTGTCCTGCAGACGAGCAGCTGAATGCAGAGGAGAAGAAGAAACGAAAGCAACGGAGGAACAGGACGACCTTCAACAGCAGCCAGCTGCAGGCCCTAGAGCGAGTGTTTGAGAGGACGCACTACCCTGATGCCTTTGTCCGCGAGGACCTGGCCCGCAGGGTCAACCTCACCGAGGCGCGTGTGCAGGTGGGTGGGTGCCGATGTAACACACCGGGGACACCACTGAGACAACAAAAAGGCAAAACCGGTTACATGTATTGATTGTTTGGTCAATTGGTTCTGGTGTAGTACTGTGACATCACTGACCGTGATGACTAAACTCGGTTGGGTCCGTGAAAAGGGCACCCTGCGTCAAACGTGCCTAAGGTCTGCAAACCAACCTGTGACTTGAATGCTCTTCACAGCATTGGGAAGTAGGAGCTGAAGAGTTTCCCTTTCAGAGACCAAGCATGGTGTTCCTAGGAGCTCATTCGCATCACTGCAGCGCAATAAGCATTATTAACGTTTAACAAGTGCCATCTTTCATATTCGACCGGTTTTGCTTGAGAATTATCAGCATTTAGATTTTCATTGGTAAACTTTATTTTCACTTATCTGTGCCTGTTTGCTAGAGGAAAACATCATTATGATCTTCAACACCATGGTGCTCACCTGTCATTAGCCCTGCGTTTGTGACTTTGAGCATTGTCATCTCACTCAAAAGTTTTTTTGATTCCTATAAGGAACACTTTTCTTCCTACACTTACTAATGTGAACACGGTGGTGTGGTTGCCTGTGGGGGGGTGTTTTTCAGGTGTGGTTCCAGAACAGACGTGCCAAGTTTCGCCGGAACGAACGGGCGATGCTCGCCAGCAAAAACGCTTCCCTCCTGAAGTCTTACTCTGGAGATGTCACAGCGGTGGAGCAACCCATGGTACCTCGGCCAGCCCCCCGACCCAATGACTACATGTCCTGGGGCACTTCCTCCCCCTACAGGTGACCTGTCACTCCACCATCCTTGTGACTTTTCAATTTCCTCTGTGTCTTCTCTCTCCCTCATCATTTACTGACTCCCACTGAGTCCTTCCTCCTCAATTCCAGACGGGCACCTTGTCTTCCTCACGGTGGTCCTCTCTGTCTGTTCATGTAGTTAACCGCTGGCACATGCTTGCGCTGTAGTTATTCATGTATCCATTGGCTGATTGGAAGTACATCTGAGTACCAACTGAAAGCTAGTCAGAGATAAGGAACTGAGTTACATTGCTACTACTAATTGGATTAGAATAGTTACTGACTGACAAAATTAATTTCTCACTGCTAGTTTAAAAACAAAATGTGCTCAGATGTACTCACAAGTTAGCCAGCCCCAGGTGTGTATATTACCTTTGCTACCCCACTTTATGAAAAAGAGGGTAGTTGTTGTTGTTAAAATAGGCCTTCAGTGTAATTTCAGGGTATTTTTAAGTGAATAGTTATGTTTGCATAATACAAAGCGGGTCATCTTAGAGTTTTTACCATTTTCTATTTAAATATGGATATTTCAAATATTCTCTCAGCACACCTCTACATGACAGTAACATGACTAACATGATGTAACAGGTAACATGAGACACAAGACCACAGCAACCTATTTAAACAGCTTGATAAAAGTGTATTTTTAAAGGGCACAACAGCAGTGACCCATCTGGGAAATGATCGCATTCTTTGACCCACCACCTCACCCTTTAGGGACTTTTTCCCACACGCAGCTTCCCGGCTACACTAATGTTGTGCTCCTGTGTAAGGTCTTAGTGTGTTGTCCAGGTCGTGACTGCTCGATATTAGAATTCGTTAGAACACACGTGTAAACCCCAGTCATACTAAATCTATGATAGCACCTGAAAATGTTGAGTGTTGGTGAAGTGTGATCAAACTGTTTGCTGTTTTTTCTCCCAGTGCCATGGCAACCTACCCACCCACGTGTGCTAACACCAATGGGACCCAGGGGATGAACATGGCTAACAGCATCGCCAACCTGCGCCTCAAAGCCAAGGAGTACAGCTTGAACCAGGTGCCCACTGTCAACTGACCCAGAGCAATTAAACCAGTCAAGAGCAGGAAACCATGCCAGCTTTCTCTTCTCAGCGCCTCATTTTATCGGTGAATGTATTTTTTGTTTTTCGTTATCAATATTGAATTTTTTTTTGTGGTATTGATTTGGACGAGGAGGGAGACTGAACAAAACTTGAAACGCACAAGAACTTCCTACGATGAGGATTTGCAAGCATATCCATCGTAGTGCCTGTTTGAAGACTTTGACTCCCAGGCTGAAGTCGATTTGATTGGGAGAAAGGAAGGAGGGCGGAGCTCATTCAGTTTGTTTAAATCTGAGAACGGCTGTATGCGTGCATTCCTGTCACATGGCCCATCTGGAAGTGTCATGCCAACATGACTTGGGGAGGACAACCCCCAGACTCGTCTGCTCCACCAGCCCGTAAGGAATTAAACACTGAACTTTGAACCCGCTGACAGAGGAACTGCGCTGAGTTATTTACAACCCAGACCTAACCCTTCCCCCTGAATATAGAATGGGAAATTATAAACATTTTAATTTAGTTTTTCTATACTGCTCCCTGCAGATTTATCAATGCATTAGATTTTTGTAATGTGTATTATACAGGCAAAGTAACTTGTTTTTGACTCAAAAGTTTTAAACCAATGACACAGTTTAGCTTTCTCTTTGTATAAAACTTTATTATATCTTCATTTGTTACAAAATGCCAACATAATAATAAATAAAAAAACGCAGTAACAAACAATGTAATGAAACTGTTTTACAGTGCTGATCCCAAGCAGAAGTGCCAAAAGCGTTTAAAGTCCGAAAGTCCAAATGCTTATTTCTCTCTTCGACGACTCGAGCTCCTTCTTCGTCAAAACGCTGTCTTGAAGCTCTCCTCGGCTGAATTACCAACATCATTCTTCTCATTAAAGATGCTACATTACTGTCACTGTTGCTGGCAACAGTGTGGCTACTTCTGAGAAAACCTAAAATGTGGCCGTTTTTGTCACCTGTGTGCCGTTTAACGACATATCCAAGATCATGTAGAATAAATATCTGTGAAACAATGTTGGTTGGATTTTTGTAGATCTTTTCCTTTCTATAATTACATACGCAAAAAGCAAACATGGCGCTACATATATTACTGTATGTTACTTTCTGCTGAGATTTAAACCCATGGAATCCTTTTCTTCCCTGTTGTGCTGGACTCGAAGCGTCAGCCGATCTCTGCAGGGCCACCGCCCTGGAACAGGAAACAAAACCAAATGAAGCGTTCCTCTGTGCCTCTGTGTTGAGGGGGAAACCGGCAAAAGCGGGGGATGGACGTGTGACACAGCCCAAAGCGGCCTGTGCTTCGACACCGTGTCCCCCTGAGAATACATGTGCTGCCCGCTACGCTCTGGTTGGATGTAGTTCATATTTACTTTGGGTTCCTCTTTAAACTGAAGTACAGCGGAACGTCACGCACAAACTGCAAAACTGGATTATTATTCCCTGATTGACTCATGTCCTATTCAAATGGTTACCATAGTAACCAGACGTTGTAAGTCCGACCTGATGCTCCTCAGGTCTCACTTACATATGACCTCCGCAGGACATTGGATGCTAGCCTCAAGCAGACGTCTTCTCATGAAACACAAAAATTTGTCTGGTGGCACTTAGCCTCACCTGTCATTCACCTGGCCTGCGGCACTCAGCATCGCTTGACAGTCACCTGGCCTGCGGCACTCAGAATCGCCTGGCAGTCACCTGGCCTGCGGCACTGCGAATCACCTGGCAGTCACCTGGCCTGCAGCACTCAGGATCGCCTGGCAGTCACCTGGCCTGCGGCACTCAGGATCGCCTGGCAGTCACCTGGCCTGCGGCACTCGGCTTCACCTGGCAGTGGTATGTTTAGGAATGATGCCATCACTTCTGGCAAATCTTATGATCCTACTTGAAAGTCTGGTGGAAAAACCTGAAAAGGGGAAGGAGATGAGGATGTCAGCCACATGTGCTGCCAGCCTGCCCACAGAGTTCCCCTGCCGAGCGACACCCTGCTGGGGGAAAGAAGTAAAGACAAGGACAGGGCTCAGGTGCCCCCAGGGCTCCAGCAGCAGGGACACTGGCCTTGGTGCCCCCAGACTCCCCCCTCCCTACCGCCAGGCCAACTTGCCGATCAACACCGTGCTGATCCTCAGGAGAGCCTTTCCCCTGGACAAGCACATTGTTTGATCTCCTGGGGCACTCTGCCCCTCCTGGCTGGAATGTTCCGCTTTCTGTGATGGTCAACGAAAGTGAGTTATGAAGAGGAATGTGGCCCAGTCCGACAGGCCTTAGGAAAGGATCGCAGCTGCCAGGCAGGGGTCTCTCTCTGGATGCACAGCCCGACGGGGCATAGGAAAGGATCGCAGCTGCCAGGCAGGGGTCTCTCTCTGGATGCACGGCCCGACGGGGCATAGGAAAGGATCGCAGCTGCCAGGCAGGGGTCTCTCTCTGAAAGCGGGGTCGAGGCGGATGTATGGATGACTGTTCATTCACATTGCTCATTGTCCATGTTTTGTTTTTCTGCTTCCCTATTGCCTGTTGCATTTGCTCCAATGAATCAATTTACATTTATTAACAGCTTTGACAACAAAATTTCTAATTTTAATAAAGTAAATATTATCTCTCCTGATATTACTTTATGCTCACACTTGGAGTATTAGACCAAAGTTTATTCATGCAATAACTTCAGCAGGGTTCAGTGTGCGTGCCTGTTTGTGTGTGTCAGTGTGTGTGTGCCTGGGTGTGCGTGTTTGTGTGTATCAGTGTGCGTGTGTGTCTGTGAGTTGGGGGGTGGGGGCTTGTTTGCCTCTGGGGCTGGATGTCCGTATCACCTTTCCGCTGACCTGAAGTGCTTCCAGATGTAGGGTTAGCGCTGACCTGAACCCTGGCCCTCTATCAGTCCTGACAGCGTCCCCTCCAACGGCCGGATGACATGCAAGCAGCTCCCCCTGTGTCTGCACATCTGGAGCACATTAGCCAGGAGACAGTCGGAGAGAGACAGGCTGTGGAGCGCAGACGCTGCAGTGGCTGAGGTAGCCCCAGAAAACGCAAGTTAGAGCAAAAACGTCGTCCTTCTGAGAGCAGAGTTCGGAATCCTTTCCAACTATAATTGAGCATTACCTTCCCTGCAGAGACGATTCCAGCTGAAAGAAAAAACTTTTATTACGATCATAGACGTTGCATACAAAATACAGAGGAGCCCTCTTAAAGAACTCTCTAAAGGTGAAACATTACTCAGCTGTTAATCGTGTGCATTACACACAATTTAACAGAACGTGATAAACAGGAAAAAGTCAATCAATAAAAATCCCAATAACTTTGATTGCAAAATGGATTTTTTAAAAACTGCCACTTTTTTAGATGGAATTATCCTGCAGTCCCTCGTTCAGACATGCAGGAATCTCCAAAAAGCCTGGTCACCCTCCTCTCTGGGCATGGTGCGAAGTCAGAGATCAAGATTTTTAGGTTTGCCGCACAGGCCTTTTTCAACATTACTTTTTTTTTCCAGGAACCTGGTGTTGCAGCTTTGCTATTTTCTGGTGTTACCTAATCGATATAATTAGATGTGAAGTTGTACGGAAGCAAAAGATCCTGTAATAAACATTTCTGTCTTTTTCAACAGCTGTTGTTGGTTTCAGGTTTGGATGAATTAGCATGTTCATTTTACCGTCATAAACAGGCCACTAAACACAGCCCTGGGGTCACCAATGGGCAATTATGGCAGCATGACGTACGCGCACGTCCTCCTCGCTGTGTAATCACTATCAATTTACTAAAACAAATGTGTTTCCCTAGCATCTAAGCAATTTAAAACATTTGCATTTGCAGGATTTTATTTACCACAGTATGGGTTTAGACTATGTGTGCTGTGGTTTTAGATTGAGAACTGCCTGCATAAGATACTTCGAAGGAGTTCGAAATGGAGTCAATGGTTGTGTAATATATATATATAGATGTACTGTACAAAAAGTGAAAAAAAAGCTTAATTAAAACAGGGTGTCTGTGGAGTCATTAGTAGCTAATTACACAGAAAAATATGGATCTAAAATCTTAACGTTCCCTTCTTCAATTCAATCAATCATCAAGAGCCTCCGCTGCCTAAAGCAGACGCAAAACAGAACAGCCGAGACTACAGGATTGTACTGCAGATTTGTTGTCCTGAGAGGACCTTGCAGTTTCACGGAGGCTGTTCCCAAGTCAGCTTTTCAGAAGAAGCGACATTGACATCTCTGATTAAGTGTGTCTGCTAAAGCAGGTTTAGAAAAGACTACGACTGACTACATGAAAGCAAGAAATTTTATACAGCTGTACGCATTTCTCATTCTTCCCATGGAGGCAAACTTGTTTGAACTGGCACTTTTGGAGTTATATTTAGGCCCTCATTATTAAATGACAAATTCAAAAAAAACAACAAAAAAAACAAGGGAAAATATGGTCCACATATTAAGTTTTGGCAGGAAAGATGGACGATCGTTATACACTAGCTCTCCAATCAACGTGAGATTCTCAAAGCAGCTCATTCAAAGTTTTCCTGAACTATTGTGAACTAAATGAAAACAAATATTAGTGTTCTCATGGTTAGTTTTTATTGTACAACGATAGTCATTTGACACACGGAACTCTGGATAAACAGAAGATGAAAGTTGTCGTAAGTTAACTGGATAAAACAGCTCTTTCACCAAAATATAATTTAAAAGTTTCATTTCAAAGATTCCTGGTGTTCTCGATGAGTTGCTATGGCTACAGTCAGTTCCACTGAGTCTTGCATGGCCTGTGACTTGTCAGTCTTCTTTGTCATGTTATTAAAGGAGCGCCTGACACAGGCTGCTTTGATTGACCTTCCTTTCAACGATAACTAATTAAACCCTAATTTCTTCCAGGCTCATTACTCTTGTTGGTTTTGTGGAATGGCAGAATCCGCTACCATGGCTCTCCATGAGCAGAACCAGCCAGATGGTACTCTGTACTGTCAAATGGCCCGTCAGGAAGGTGCTTCAACACCAGGCCTACATAGGCGAGGGAAAGAAAACAGAACAGGGTTAGAAAACACAGTATTGAGACAGTATTAACAATGTACTAACATTATTTTAACACACTATTAACCCAGTATTAACCCAGTATTAACACGTTATTAACACTTTACTAACACAGTTTAAAAACAGCACTGGCATAGCACTAAAATAGTAGTAACATGGTACTTATGTGGTATTTATACAGTACTAAATCTGATGTTGTGTTAAACTAATGTATTCTTCATTAGAGGAAGACCTCTCGCCTTGTTGACTTTCCTGAGACCCACAACTCACGTTTACAACCATGCCAGGCCTCCGCCATAACGACTGAGCAGAGTTCCTGTGTGGACTCCTCCCCTTTTGTGGGCAACCTTCATTATAAAACACATCCCTCTTATGATGAAATGGATAAATTAGTAATACCTGCACACTGAAAATGTTCCCAGTGAGCCACACACAATATTTCGTCCCATAGTGTTTTCAATGCGCAGAAGCTATTTCTTTATCTGTTCATTTCATCGCCACTGATGTCAGTAGTTAACTTCATAAATAGTTTATGTAAACTTTCAAGAAAATGCAGCAAAGCTATTGATCATGTAATTAGGGATTCGTCTATGTTAAATGAGACACAAAAGTGTGTTTTCTTCTTTTTAAGACAGTTTATACATTCCGTAAATAAACACGCCATTTAAAGCTACGTGCAAACGGTGGAATAAGTAACGTTTGGGTCATTGTTACATCTTGTGCCAATGCAAACCCACTCCCAACATGGCAGTTTGAAGCTGGCTGTCTCTGCCTGCACAGAGCAATCTGTCTTTCATTTTCCTTCTGGCAGAGGACCTGCTCCACAGTTTACAGTCCAACATGGGAATCAGGCAAAGGGCCGCACTGAGTTTATTTTCCCAATTAGCCACTAAGTGCAACTGGCAGGGCTCGGAGTAAATGCGTGATGAAAGGAAATGGTATCCTCAAACAAACGCCTTTAACTTTTTTTACCTGATCGGACGGAGTAAAAGCAATCGCAAGATGACAATCTGCCACTGTTTAATGTCTTCGAGATTGAAAGAATAACCGAGTGGATTTTTTTTTACACGTGTTGACTGTGAGGTTCCACCTGCTCCGCTTGCCCCCCTGGGACAGTAAATACAGACATTGTCCCATTTAATTGTGTATTGCCCAATTGCTTCCGACTTCGTAATCACCATTACAGGATTGTAGAGCCACGAGGATGCACATTTCCTTATTAGAGACAGATGCCAAATACCATATATTGCAACATAACATCCCTGGGGCACTCCGGGACACGGCAAGATTCAAAACACCCATCTCTTACGCCAAAGGCAGCAAGGTTACTACATGGAGAAGCCCAGGCTTTTTAGCAAGCCGCCAGGATCCCTAAAATATCTTACATGAAATCTGAGGCCATTTCCACACATGCAGTAATTTAAGGTGAGCATTCCTGATGTGTGTGTAGGGACAGTCAAAGTTTTCCCCCTTGATTTTTTATTCTGGTAATGCTCAAACATGATCTACTGCCCCAAATCCACTTGAATGCGGGAACGTGACAAAACTATTATGAAGAATTAAAGATGGAGTGAATAAACTGAAACTAATCTGGAAGCAGGTGGAACTGTGACATATCGGTGAACCTGTTTTTAATTCAGAACAATGTGGTCCAAATCATGTTTTAGATAAAACATATTTATCCATTTAAATAAACGTTTTAATTGAGAAGGCCCACAGCTCACCAGTTCACTACAGCACTATGTCCGATGTCTGGACAGGAAAATTGAAATGGGACCCAGAAACCTGTGTGCAGTGCCGATCAAGAGATTAACAGAGACTGATAAACACCATTTATCTAGAGTTACAGAGACTAGTAAACCCTAGCTATCTAGGTTGTTGAGACTAGAAAACCCCATCTGAGTGACTGAGACTGGTAAATCCCATCTATTTGAGTGACTGAGACTGGTAAACCCTGTCTATCGGAGTGACTGAGACCGGTAAACTCAGTCTATCGGAGTGACTGAGACCGGTAAACTCCATCTATCGGAGTGACTGAGACTGGTAAACCCCATCTATCGGAGTGACTGAGACTGGAAAACCCCATCTATCGGAATGACTGAGACTTGTAAACCCCGTCTATCCTGGTTATCGAGACTGGGATCAAACGACTTCTCTTAGCACCAACTTATTTGCCCTACTTCTAGTCAAGTCAACAGGTTGTTCTTGTTTTCCGTTTCAGTGTGTAGCAGTTTCAGTGTTTAGCAGTTTCAGTGTGTAGCGGTTTCAGTGTTTAGCAGTTTCAGTTTGTAACATATGCTTGAATTATATAATCCCATTCATTTTCCCAGAAAATAAAATATTAAGATTAAGTTTATTTAACTTAATCTTAAGTTTCTGGAGATGTGTGACTTGGCAGAGTAAATTACGATGATTCTAAATCAAAAACTTGCTTAAACTAAACAAGCTCATCTTGATTTTGAGCCAAAATCCAAGGAAGAAAACATATTTGAGTCATCTGTTTTGAATCTGCTGGAAATGACGCTGGATGGCGTTTTAATGACGCTCTCTCGCCACACGTTGTACGAAGAGCCGGATCTGAAATGAGGTTCTGATTATAGCTGATTAAGGCAACTGCCAGCACATTACACTCTGACTGATGGACAACCGTGCCAAGTTTAAACTTGGATTTCAAAAAGTGTGTGTGTGTGTTTCATTTACTTGTTACATTCGTAAGATTCAGGCTTAAGTCTAGCAGAATTATACACATTAATCAAAAATGCATGTGTGCGCAGAAACTTTATGTCTGCCTGTGCCTCAGATAAAAGAATAGGCTGCATTTCAGAAGTTTCAGCTACTTATTTCAGAAGTAATAAACTCTCCGGTCAACAGATCTAGGAAACGTTCATTTTAAATCAAATAAGTCTAATGTATGGTCAGTTGCAATGCGATCGTTGCCTGGTTTTAACGGATGGAAAAGACTAATGTTGCTCCTTCCGTAGTTGTCTGCAGAGACAAGAGACTGTATCCACATCCACATCTGATAGCGAATTAAGTGTTGGGAAACTGTGCGTTATTGGGGGGGGTGGGGACTTTTTTTTCCTTTGGGGTTTCTCTGAACGTCAATTAAAATATCCGTGGTTGGATATATTTTCTCCTATGACAGGGTATTCTGCTCGTCTCTCTCTAATTTTTCATTAGCGTGCTGGGGGAATTGAACTGATGCTTGAGATGGAAAGAATCCTTGGATCTGGAAACTCTGACGGCCATGTCTGGAAGAATTGTTTAAAGAGCACTTAAAGAGCAAAAGGGGAAGTTTGTTGCTTGTTTTTGATTATGTTGCCAGTGCAGGGAATGACTAAAGAATGGAGGGGGGTGGTTTCCACATGACCACAGAAAGCAGAGAGACGCTAAAACTTCATGTTTTGTTCCCAGGGCTCGATTGTTTACTACCAGCGCCTGTCATGACTCACATTGTTTTTGCTTCACACCGCAGGGAGAACAATGCTATCAACATGGCATGTTGGCTGTAGGAAACCCTAGAGCTGGAAAAATCAGGAATCAGCTTGAATGATAAAGGAGGTATATGTGTGTGTGTGGGGAGGGGTTAACCTGACAGTGAAGTGAGGACGTGGGGGAAAGATGTGACTGTCCAGGCCTCAGTAACGGAGAAAAGATATGGCTTCGCCGGGTAATCGGCACCCCCCCACCCCAAAACTGAATCACACAATTCCATCTAGCGACAGCAAAATTTCCTCTAGAGACAGCAAAATTTCCTCTGGAGACAACACAGTTTCCTAAGAGAAGCTTTGTAAGCATAGTAGGCAAGTGGTAACCAAGTCTATAAAGGTCTTCTAACTTCACATGATGTTGCAGGACGTAAATACCATTCGTAGTTAATATTTCAATGTAAACTGTGAACAAAGAGTACAGTGCTCTTATTGGCAAGAGGTATGAAGTTTAATTTATTTTTCAAATTTAAGTTTAATTCATAGATTTTTTAGCTGCTTCTGAACTTCTATATAAACATATACTGCATCTATCTGATGAGATGTGGTTTAAGTTCAAATTCAATGTAGTAAATTTCCATGGGAAACTGCTTCTAAGTTGCATGTATGGAGTGTTTTGTTCATTCAATTGGGTGCCTCCCACACTAAATGGAGGGGTCAAACAAACTCAGTGTTGAAAGAAATCTGACAGAAATTGTTTCAGCACGATTACTGGTTTCTTCTAAAGAACTGGTTCCTTTTAAATCCAGTGCATCATTGCGTTCTCCAGTGAATTCTGAAATCGCCTGGAATGCACTGGGATTGAGCAAATTAATTATTCCAGAAAGATTAGAAGAAAGCCTGAACCAATGGGAGCTCTTGTGTTCATAAATAAACTAATGGTAGCCCATGTGGTTCCCCTAGCTCGTTGAGGATGCTGGTGGGCCCATTTTTGGTGAGGAGTCTGGTTGGTAAGGCCGGGAAATGTATGGAAAAGAGCAGGGTTAGCGTCTGTGCTGAAAATGAACTGGAATGCCACAGATTTCCCTCTGTGAGCTTGCGTCCAGTCTGGCTCCTGATCTGGGTCTCATGATTCACTTCCCAAAGTGTTTCCACGGAAACCTGGGAACCGCCAATTAACCAAATGAGGCTAAATATTAGCACAGGCAATGCAGGGCATGGAAACATGGCAGCTCCTAGCAACATTTTCAAGCAAACGAGTGCCCACAATGACAGGGGTTTGATTCTGGTTCCCTGTCAGCTGAAACCTGTTTGTGAGAGCAGGGAGAGGGGCCCACATTGATGGGGGTTTGATTCTGTTTCCTGGTCAGCTGAAACCTGTTTGTGAGAGCAGGGAGAGGGGCCCACAATGACAGGGGTTTGACTGTGTTTCCCCGTCAGCTGAAACCTGTTTGTGAGAGCAGGGAGAGGGGCCCACAATGACTGGGGTTTGACTGTGTTTCCCCGTCAGCTGAAACCTGTTTGTGAGAGCAGGGAGAGGGGCCCACAGTGACAGGGGTTTGATTGGGTTTCCCAGTCAGCTGAAACCTGTTTGTGAGAGCAGGGAGAGGGGCCCACAGTGACAGGGGTTTGATTAGGTTTCCCTGTCAGCTGAAACCTGTTTGTGAGAGCAGGGAGAGGGGCCCACAGTGACAGGGGTTTGATTCTGTTTCCCCGTCAGCTGAAACCTGTTTGTGAGAGCAGGGAGAGGGGCCCACAGTGACAGGGGTTTGATTCTGGTTCCCTGTCAGCTGAAACCTGTTTGTGAGAGCAGGGAGAGGGGCCCACAGTGACAGGGGTTTGATTCTGGTTCCCTGTCAGCTGAAACCTGTTTGTGAGAGCAGGGAGAGGGGCCCACTTTGCTTCATGAACATCCAAACCCATGTGATCCCCACAAGCTGGAAGTAGTTGGCCCGACAATCTGTCTGCATAGTATCTAATGGAGCTCATTAGAAACTGTGAATGTTGTTGAAGGTATTCTGGCGTTAATATAGTAATAGGGTTGGTTGAGTGGGGTGGATTAGCAATCCCTGACACGCTACGGCCTGGCTGCAGATGCATCCGGATTTATATGCAGGTTTCACACGGAACGTTGCAGTCACCTGAATGTTGCAGGAACTCAGTTCATTTTCAACTGAGGACGCCTGCTGAGTCTGCGAACAGTCGCACCACACTTGAAATGCAAGGGTTCGAATGATTTGAACTTTCCCGGAGTCAGTCCTTGACCTTCAACTGCGCGACGGGTAGAAATGCTTGGTGGAGAAGTGACGCACAAAATGTACATTCGCTCTGAGATATGTCAGCTCCATTCTTAATAAAAACATTTAAAGCACTCATAATCATTTAAATTTACGTTGGTCTCAAAATCTCTCCCTGCTTGAATATTATGAATATTAACATCTAATCTTTATTTAAATTTTTTTACATTTCACACATTTAATTGAGTCAAAAGTCAAAATGCATCTGGCAGGGAACCTACGAAGTGCCTGCCATGTTTGGCACAAATCTTAAAAGCTTAATTTAAAATCTCTTTACTGCCATGTGTCACTGGTTTGCTGGCTTTCCCCTGATATTTGCTCTCATTAAACAATAAGACCAATAAGAATCTGCGTTTAAATGTGATTACAGGCATTTATAACGATACCATGCCGTACCTACACATTTCTTTGTGGCCACTAGGTGGTGTTATAAAGCTACTATGTTCTGTGTCAAGGACAGGCTGTGATTTGTGCTTGGAGTGCAACTTACTTGATGGCATTTTGCATCTGTTTTTTTTTCATGTTGGAAAGACTCAGAGACCACATTAATTTAGTAAATTATAATAAAGCCGTTGTAAAACATAATGAGACACATTTATGAATGTGTATAAAGTTGGACTGTTTATGACAGTCAAATTCTGGTCAAAAGTAAATGAAAGAAGACAGATGGTTGGTTTCTCTGTTAGTTAATTTAAATCATACTTAAGTGTTATTTATAACCTTTAATGACTTTAGCAATAACCATTGTTAAGTTCTGGGCAGCATGGTTTAGTTTAACCATGCTTACCTTGAAAAATACTGACAAATGGCAGCCAGTTATAGTCAGTAACAGCATGCCAGTAATATCCATCACTTATGATCACAACTACAGATTTTCCCACAAAGGCCCTGGCATCAGCAAGCCATGGCTAAATCATCCACATAGTCCAAACTTTCGACCAGGTCCATTGTCTTGCAGTCTCCTCGGCTTCTGATCAAGTGATTTACAGGTTGTTGGTTTTTTCGTTGGCATTACACCTTAATAGCCCACCAACACTGACAGGATCACCAATACTGTATTTCCAATACAGACAAGAGCTGGCTGCCATCCCCTGCTGTACAGTTTCTATAACAATCTGATTAAGCTCCAAATTTACGAGTCCAAACTCATGCCACAGTGTAAAGCATTTTGTCTCTGTAAAAAACATTTTGACTCTAAAAAACTCTCTGTCTCTAAAAAAAATGGTGTTGCTGTAAAAAAACATTTTGTCTCTGTAAAACATTTTGTTTCAGTAAAACACGACATCTGAATGACAGTGTGGACAGCAAAATGAAACATTAAAATGACAATATCAGTTAAAGGTCCACTCTACGTTAACCAGAAAAGTGTTGAGCATCATAAGCACCAGTTTTCTCGCACAGGATTTTTGTCTTGCGGGTATTTTGGTGATGTACCGCTCAATTCATTATGTTAACAGACAAAACCCATTTAAGTTTTACACATATGGATTAGATAACAAATGTGTATTACCTTTCATAAATTTAACAAACACAATACAAGTCCACAAGGTGTTAAAATGTACAATACGGCGTGCAAACGCATTCCACCTCTTCGCGCAGTTGACTGAGACGATGGGGACGGTACAGGACAGCCGTAAACTACGCTTTTGTCGTCATTTTTTCTGGAGGTCTGAGGAAATCTTTTGGATGACAGGTGCGATCAAATCGTAACGGCTAATACGCAATAGACACCAGTACGCGTGTGAAACCGGCGTTTGGAGGACCGATGTTACTGGATAGAGTGTTCATCCGCAGTTCACATACAAGCAGAATCTCCCGGAATCCTAGCCAAGATTTTGCTTGGAAACACAATTCTCGCGTTTTCTTCTTCAAAATCAAATCGAGTGGATTAATAGCCGAATCATATCTGTGATGTCTTGCAACCTAGCCCCTAACTGACTAACATGGATCGTGCTTCGTTACAAGAACGACCCTGGAGAAGATCGGAAAGGTATGGTTCCAGGGCAGGGGCCGGTTATATTTAAGGTAGCCTACGCTTTGTATGGACAAGGAAGAGCGACGAGGGTATCATTTAATATCGCAGGTGTGTATTTCATATGGGGTTTATTGTGACCTCATATGAAACAAAACGAAAATGCTAAGTCTTTTCACATAACGCAGCCCCCGTTTCATAAGAAAGTGTTAGAGATAGTAAGCATATCCTGGGCCTTAATGAGTCTGTCGTGACCAGTATTATTGGCTAGGGGTGCCGTTTTATGGTCGACAGGATGACGGATTTCTAGTTTTATTGTATGTGAAAATTTTATTTGCGGTATAAATTTAACTAGCGTCAGTGATTGTCTTTACTGATGAGGATTGTCGACTGCTGTTATCTTCCATGTATTTATGTTGCCATCAGTGTCAGCGTTGTGTTATGATTCATTGTACAGTACTCTGTGCATGCTGAAACCATGGAGGGGACGACGGTCACGTGCGGTGCGTGCCACGTGACCCCCACAGTGGAACAAAAATAGATTCCATAATTTTAGGTTTAAAAGTCGACACTACGGTTATTGTAATGTTTGATATGATGGTGTTAAATTAAGACATTCATACCGATGATTCAACTATGTCTTTCAGCACATGGTGCCACCAGATTTTCAAATCTGATAAGATGAAAGAGGTTAAAAGATCAAAGCCACCAGCTGATCTATAGCCTGCATGTGGGAGTCAGTTGTTGGCTACATTCAACAATGCAACAATGGTTAGTTTCTTCTTCAGTGTAATTGTACCTAATGTTGCAGGAGTAATGTTTAGCCTGGTGGCCACAGGGAAAGGCTTCCTCATCTTTAGGCACTGTTAGGGTTACCATCTGCAGAAAAGCAGTGCTTTTGGAAAGTAGAATTTCTGAAGCCTTTGTACAGAAATCCACAGAATTTCACTCAGATGGGGGAGGGTGACTGGCAAAGAAGATTACTGGCTGCACTGACAGGTATATTGAACCACAGGGTGAGACAGGGGATGCAGGCCACTCCTGCAGCAAGCTTGTCGTGGGTGGTAGTTTTGGAAGACCCGGGCGAGTTTAACTCCGACGAGAAAGTTTATTCACCTGTAAGCAGGGCATTTACAGCCATTCAAACTCGGCAGGAGAGGAAAGAGTTTGGGCTTGAAATCCAGGTTCATTACAGGTGTAGTGTGGCCCACAGGGGTCCCTAAAATACATTAACAGACCAAAAAATATTTGTGCACTTTGTACAAGTTTATACAGTGTTGTCCTCACTGTGAAATAAACCTTTCTCTTTTAGAGCTAAACCTTTCTCTTTTAAAATGAAACCTTTCTCTTTTAGAGCTAAACATTTCTCTTTTAGAACTAAACCTTTGTCTCTCCTTCTGTGTTCCATGTGCTACGACTCCCAGCTGGACCGAATAAGAACAACTTACTCAGGCTTACTCAGCAAAACTGAACATACATAATGTAGCAGACTATAACTGAAACAGTATTTTTAGTATCTTGATAAAAATTCAAAGTCAGTTGGATAAAATGGTGTATAATCAGTGGTCTTGTATGAATGTACAAACGTCTCCTAGATTGAAAACTGTTGTGCCCCATTAATAGTATTTTTATTTTTTTTTGATAATGTGGGTATAGGTGTGACGTGTTTGTGTTGACCTCCTCACACTATGTTACCTCCTCACACTGTGTTACCTACTCACACTGCGTTACCCCTCCTACTGGTCCGCCTCACAGTGTGTTCCCTC
>JAOYSI010041828.1:5459-26485 GCA_025775065.1 Hiodon alosoides
ATTTATAAATGGGAACGTAATTTTAAACCACCGACTAATATTAAATGTGTCCTACAACAGCAGTACTCAAATAGTTTAGAGTTAATCTATAAAATGTATGTTGCAAATATACATATCCATGGCAAAACATTCTAGAGGTGTAGATGTCAGAACTAGCACTCATACAAAATTCACAACCCTTGATCCATATGAATTATTCTAGCTCTCAAGGTTAAGAATAATTGTTCTACTAAAGTTAGCATGAGGCATTTTCTGGAAAGGCATCATCTTAAAGCAATTAACTTAAAAAGAACAACGCACATTTTAGTCCACAAAGACTTGAATTGTCTGTGGGAACATATGGACAGGAAATCCATGGTTAGCAAACGGGAAACAATTCTCCACAACAGAATAAGGTTAAGCAATACGTCATCAAGAAGTGTTTTTCACTTCTTAGTCTTGTTTGAGACAACTAATGAGTATGGGACGTTCTTCTGCCCAAACCCCTCATGCCAATTATATATAAATCAGGACTGACTAAAAGGAGTGTGCAGATAAAGGGAGAGTTGGAGGCAGTTTCTGTTATTCGAGGAGCAAAAAAATGGACAAGATCAAATCGAGAAAGCTAAAGGAACAATTTCTGAAGGACAGTTCATTTAAGGGTTTCGTAGAGGAAAACCCTACAATTGCACCGCTGTTAAAATAGATCACAATCAAGCGAATATGTCCTGAAGCCAAGGGAAACTGTCAGATTAGCAAAGCGCCAGGAAGGAGGTGAAATAAACCAACGGCAGTCATCGAATATCATTTTGTTTTAATGTGATTTGTTGAAGAGTTTATTGCTGCTACGTGGCACACATGACCTGTGCAAATGGATTGTTTCATGCGGGCTAACCATCGCAAGTTTTACATTTCAAAACTAAAAAACAACTGTTGAAGAATAGTTTGTGCTCTTGTTGCCATCTCTCTGCGTGAATGCTTCAAAAGAAACGGTGCCAAGATGACCAAATATATGTAAACAACTTTTAATCACTAATAAATCTGGATCTAGGAAGGAGCATTAAATGCTAACTGCAGAAACGATCTCATTTATACGATAGCATTTATATTTTAAGTGTCAGGCAGTGCAGCCCAAAACCCTCAGTGACTGGATGTTAAAATGAGTTCTTGTGCCAAACGCTAGATTGTAGAAGCCTCTGATCTTAAGCTCCAAGGAGTTCCGATGGTTGCAACACATCACCCTTAGCGCTTTGCCTTCAAATATCCACCTCTGACTGGGGCCTACATAAAACACATTGCTGCCAGGAAGGCAATTAATAATTTCTAGCACTCTGGGATTTTAGTCTCTTAAGGGAAACAGTGAATTTCCAAATGATCTTGTTTTTCCCTCTAATTTACAAATGATTTGTGTAACACTAACAAGTTGTGAAGTAAGTAAATAATCCCTTCAGGGAGTACAGTAGAAAAGGCTGCCTCCGCGGTGAGCTTTAAAACCCTCCAGTGAAACTTTACACCCCATCTGCACATTTGAAGGTGCTCAAAATCTAGGATTTAAGCCGTCTCCAGGACACTGCGGTGGAGTTTACCCATCTGCAAGCTTGGGAAGACGGTTGTGTCGTGCGGGGTTTGAAAGAGACTTTAAAAGCTGCCAGTGGAAAGGGAGGACACTCAAGTAAAAAGACAAGACATGTGAACTTACCCCAGAGACCACCAACTCTCCCCCAAGGTTCTGTACTTCAGCTTTCACTTTGCTGCAGATATTCAGCTGGTGGCAGTACAACGCAATACGCTGCAAATAGGCCAGCAGATCTTGCTTGCAGGCAGAGTCGGGGCACTGTAAGTGGAGATGACAAGAAGGTGTTGGGTCACACCGAGAATCCCAGACCAAACATAATGAGGTTTTTGACAGACTTGTCAGACTTCAGTGTGATTAGACGCCTTCATTTTGACCAAAAAAAAAAAAACTATGAGAGCACAGAACTCAGAAAGTGCTTACTAGCTGGAAAACCATGAGACGGTTAAATTTATCATTTATACGGACTGCATGCAGCGTGAATCATCTTATTACATTGTGACACAAACCTTAAAATTTTACATTTTTATGATAAGATCATAGATACCGTACCTCTTCAGTAACTGGTAAAAAGCCAGTACGACTTCCCTGTCTTAGGGATTAGTAATGCGCATTTAAAATTGCCTGAGACGGGTTCAGAGGGTTTCCAAAAATGTAATATTTGCCTACACGTCGAAGGGTTCAGTTTCCAATGCTATTCAGAGAATTTTCATTCCCTTGTAAAGTTCAAAAGGCATCACACATAATGGAACAGACCGAGGGAAAGGTTATCCCTAAAACTACACATGCTAACAGAGTAGCAGCCCGATTGTCCAGATCACACCCCCATAACCTTAGGTTTACATAAACACATTTCACTATATGGCACTTATTTTCTGGAAGAAAATTTACAGGATGCTACGTGCAAATGTGATTTTCCACCAGTAGACTGGGAAAAAGTTGACTTGAAGTACATTCTTCATTCAGGGAAGAAAAAAAAAAAAGTTTAGGTATGCATTACTCTGCCAAATAAGCCTTAATTCCCACTTGGGCCAGAGAAGCTTTTTACCTTTGACACCGTTGCCATTACTACTTTGCTGAGCAGCTGATTTTGGGAACAGATAAATGAATTATACACCCAGGTCTACATAAGCCAGCGGCTCTTAGCAGCGTACCTGCTTTTAACCTTCTCTGATGAAGGGGGATACTATTCATTTCAGTCTTAAAACCATTGGGACTGAGTGACAATGGGTCTAAAACAGGTCAGGTTTAATGCCCTTTGTTAAAACAAGGTTGTGACAGAATTTCTCTCCCTTTTCTGAAAAAATAAACTCCTGTACCCCTTATTGCGTTTCTCAGAAGTTTTTCAGGTAGCTTTGTAAAGGGTTTAAAAGAGTGTCACGGCAAATATTTCCACGTTACAGCAACATTACCGGACTCGTATCACAGGACGGTTCTATATACGGTTCAATAACACGGCATGTCCGACTGGCTTTCGATAACTGACGGCTACATAATCTGAGCCTTGAGTAGTTCTGCTGAGCAGAATGCAGCCCATGGCAATGTCCCCTTGTGGAACACTCTGGACTCTTGACGAACCAGCCCAGGGAAAACTCTGCTCTGCTCCTCTCATTCCTCCACACTTCAGTGCAAGTCATGAACTTTCTCCCATAACCAAACAAAAAAAGGCCACCAAACTAATCAACGTCCTTCCGTGACGCTTATCAAGGTCTTTTCTGCGCACAATAGAATGGGCAGTAGAGGGATGATGGGAATTGAACCCACTGTTGTCTAGCTGTGCACGTGCTACAGAGGAAAGCCGAACAGCCATGCTTTTGCCATCTGCATTAAAGGAACAAAAAGCTATTGACAGTTAAGGAAAATAGCTACCTCATTTATCCTCCCCTTCCCCCATCTTTGTAACGATCTTTAAGTATAAATACACGCTGACCTACACGTCGCATCGTATGCTACTGCACTTTAAGCAGCTGGAACGGAAAACATCTACAGAAAACGCAAAGTAGGAAAAAAAATAATCTAGCCATGTGCCGGGATTTCAAACGACTGACAAATTTTACATGGTTTTAAAAACGTAAAAATTTTAGGAAACAGAAGTAAGTTTTATTTACAAATCATGCAAAACACTTAAATCTTAAGAGATCATTTTCTGAACTGTTCCATTTCTGCTGGTTAGCGTGATTTAATGGTTAGTTTAGACGACCTTGCTGAGACACAATGTTCTCATTTCAATTAAAAAGCAAGCGTCTCCAATAATAGTCTAGTAAAGGGTGATAATTAGTCCATGTGAACACTGTCTACAATTGGCAGGAGTATAAATATATAAACCGTATCGTTTCTAAATCAAACATTCCTCTCCGTTTACCACCAACCATGTGTCTGCACCTGCTAGCCCAAAAACTAATGCACCAAATATTCAACTTCTGTGAAACTTAGGGGCACAATTCAAACTTGTCAATATTTCACTTTTTATGTCTCCCTCATAGTGTTCGAATACCATATCTGAAAATAAAAACCTAAATAAAATGGAAAATAATGTTTTTGACTACATGGCCCCATAAAAATAGGGCTTCCTTAAAATTATTCTTAGAGGAATATAAACAAAGATGTTTGTTTGTGACTAGTCTCTGAAACGTACTCCTAGAAGTAAAGCCAGGAAATGCTAAATCTATACACCTACTCCTTTCAAACCGACTGAGTTCCGTTCCTACGACTAGGTCGCTAAGCGAATTGGTTGATAAGTGAGGAAACGCCCCTTAACGATATTTCAAGCACACTGTACTGGTTGTGGGTTTGTGTCAACCATCTTTAGATATTGTTTTAATGTCACCTTTGCACCGTTTATAACATTTTTAGTATATTTTTCCAATGTTTATACGCGCTGCCGTTTCCGCGACCAAAGTTCTCGTAGAGCGTCCAATACAGACTGGCCGGAGAGCTGGTCGTAAGTCCTCACGGTCGTTAAACAGGTGGGTCGTTAAGCGAGGAGTTACTGCACAAATGTATAGATGCATTTAGAATAAGATTCCCTGCTTTACAGGCATACGTGGAACTGACTGGAGGCCTGTGGTAATCGATCACCCTCACACAGTCAAACAGCAGCATTGGAAAGCCTGGTAGCACGTTTGGTTAAGCAAGGTCTTTCCGCTGGCTGTGGCAAGTGGTGCAGCTGTGTGCTTTAATTGAAATTAAAGCATGGCCAAATTGAGTTAAAATTTGATTGTCTAGTTGTATGCAAGATTATGATGAGAATCAATAATGACTGTTTAACGTCATATAAAAAGTTAATTAGCATTTAAACATCACACCAAGAGACTCGACAGAGCTAGATGTATATTACGACTGACTCGCTTTGTCCATACATAATTTAAAACCTACATAATCCTTTAGCACTATTGTTTACATGATGCGTAGCTAAATATGCCAGAACTGATACGACTGGTCTAAGCCCAGCGGCAATTAGTCTGAGGAAAGTAGTGCTGACCAGATCAGAGCCAAGAAAGGATCCCTAAAGATCCTGTGTTACCTCGTGGTGACCTGACTGGAGGGTAGACGGGATGCTACGATTGAGATATTGGACTAAAATCACTTCACTTCTGTTCCCTTAACACGGTGGGGAATTTACAACCGTTTTGCCAGAAAGCGGGAGAGCCAGAATAGTGACACTCAGTTTATATACTACCCACAAATCACACTGATTGAATGCAAATTGTAAATGCACCCTACACGTCAGTGAACATTATAAGGCCGAAGCATGTGCCAAACATTCTTATTTTCCCAATGTACTCATCATTTGTTTAAGCAAAATAAAATGCACGGACCTCGCGTTTCCCTCACATTTGCATTACAAGTCTCTATTACCACACTACAGTAGACCACATTCTTACAGCGCATCGTACGGGGGACAGCCATAAATTCTTAATAATCTGCAATGCAGACCTTTGTATGGCACTGACCTAAATAAAATAGAACTCCATTAGAGTAATCTGATTTTATACGGTCAGCTTCAAGCACACTATTGAAAGAAAAAAAAAGAACAAAAAGACTATAGATTATGCATAGTGAAGACTGAAGGATAGGACAGAAGAGTTGGCGAACGCTACAGGCCGAGGTGAACGTTCCATGCCAATGCCTTTGTTAACTACAGAAACAAAGCACTGCTGTATTTATTCGCCAAATTAAACCAGCGTAAGCCTCACAAGCTGCCGGTTTTCTAAACGTTGGTTTAAGCTTCAAACTGTTTGGGAATCTTGGCACAAAGGCCTGGCGGCGGGCTGCTCCGCTTCATGCAGCAGGTAAACGCAGTCTAAAAATGAACGTGCGTTTAGAAATTTTAAAGAGCTGCCATCCAGTAATTAAGCTACTAATTAAAGACAAATCAAGCTTATAATGGATTCAAGTCTCCTAGGATCCCATCTTGCTTCACACACACCCTCAGTGAAACCATGGTCAGCTAATGTATATTGAGTTCATTAAGAAATCAGTCAGCCTACACTAGTTAAAAAGCTGTCGGCATAACAGCTTCCAGCCAAATCTACCCCTGACACGTTGCACGCACATGTACATATAGACAGACACACAAACCTGCACTGCACCCTTCCCTTTGATATCATTTTATTCATTAAAGCAGAAGCACCTTCAAATGCCTCGACAGGGAATTGGCATAATGTTTACCCCACTTAACTCCTTGCTGGCTATTCAGGTCTAATCTTACAAAGTTGGTGGGAAATTGACTGGTCCCTTGGAAGATAAGAGCCATAAATGATATATCGAGGCACTTCATTGTGCTCGCTCATTATGCAAGAATATCTGAAAAATATTTAAAGCATGCTGAAAGGGACGTGTCAGGCTTGCTTAATTGAAAGTGTTGCTTTTGCTTCATGTCTGCATTATGCAGAGCTGAATTTCCCCCTTGTAAATGTATAAAAAAAATTAAAAAAAAATAAAGTTGTTGAAAAAACAAACTCTTAATATTTCCATCGAAAAACCTAAGCATAGCCATGACAGTGATAGAATTAAATCGTCTATTCTAAGTATGATTCCGGGTATAAAATGTATGTGACACGTTTTTTTGCACCTCACCAAGGCAAAACCCTGCAGCAGGGACAAAAGCAATTACCTGATCTGCAATGGTGCGACCCAACTTATCCATTCTTGAACCAGCCTCTGCAATCTTCTTGGCAGCACTAATCACATCAGATGTGTTCTTCAGTGGTCCTTTGCCTCTGTGGGGGGAGGGGATTAAAAAACCTTTATTAACTTCTGCTCAGTTTTAATTAAGAACGCTTCCAAAGACACCCGTGCCATTTTTAAAAGCAGACAGCCTCAACGCCATCATTTAGAGGATACATTAACGACCTGAGACAGAGGCAACGTCCGAACTTAAGGCAGCACAACGCCCAGAGAACCCACTACTACTAATCAGCCACTCCTTATTTTCACCTTTAGGATTTCCCGATTCCATATCGCAGGCCTCCACTCTCAAAAAAAAAACAAAAAAATGAAAGGCTGTGGTAGAATTACTAGAAGAAAAGTTGCTACACAAGGTCTGCTCTAGACACCTGGCCAGCCTAAAGGATGGCTATGGCCTGCCCCACCTTTTCAACAAACGTTGAGAATACCTCAGCCAGATCAGTGTCACCGAAAAGGGCTCCTGGACACAGTTGGCAAGGGAAGCAACCTTGATTCAGTGCTGCTCTCTCTCCAGGCTAAATGGAGCCATCCAACCCATGACAGATGGAATATTAGGTTTGCGTTCTCCCGCACCCCCCTTCCCTCCCTTCCCAGAGCAGGCAGGCAGTAAAGGCTGTGAGATGGGACCAGTGCCAGCTAGTGTGTGTGTGTGTATATATATATCATACCACTAACTAAAACAATTGGGACATTTTCTTTACCACAAGGGTATCACTGCTAAAAAGGCTAAATAACTTCTGCTTTGTTTCTCAGTTTATATATATTTTTTTTATCCAACTGAGAAACAAAGGAGTTATTCAGCCTTCTTCCAATTAGACTTTCCAAAAGCAGTGAAAAATCTAAGGGTTAGGCATGACAGTTATACAATTACATTCCAGTCGGAGATTATAAATAACACCTTCATTTTACACACTAACTTTATTACATTTAGCAAGACATCGAGAGGATGTTTGACGACAGAAGGTTCGCAGATTTTTTGGGGAAAAGGCATGAATTGTATTTACATAGCTGAAACGGAGACTGACAACGCATGTTCCAGATGGGACATCAGGGCAACAGCCCAGCATCCATGACAGGTGGCTTCAGGATATGTCGCGTGCGTACGGCCAGTCCCCATGCTTTATTCATCACTTACACGCAGGAAGAGTAGGTGGCAGTAGCGTCTTTGGCCGTTATAATGAATGGATAAAGTTCCCCGTTTGATTTCCCGTCAATGAATTAACCTTCAGGAGATAAGCGCCAAGGTTGAATCTTTGACCCGTTCAGAATTTCTCCTGATCTCCACTTCTCAGCCATTACTTACAAGCCCTACGGGTGATCATTTTATGTCGTTTAGTTTTTTTATTTTATTTTATTTTTTACTGGGGAAAAAGAAAAGTTTCAATAATAAATGTATCTGAGGTGAGACTGTTGGAACTCAAACTAGATCCCTGAAAACGAAAAATGCCACAATACACTACTAAAAGCAGATGCCAAATGGTTCCCAAACATGTTTAATATCTGGGGGCAGAAAGCAAGTCGTTGGTATGTGTCCACGGGAAGGCTAAAAGCGACGACATCGTTTCAGGCAGAGTTAACGTTTTCCGTTTTACACCAGGACCTTCAAGGGGAGAAGCGTCACATAGGTAGCTGATATGCATTTTAATTAAAATACATACACACGCTGGCTTTTGAGAACCAGGCCATTTGCATATCTGCATGGCATTAACATGCAGCACAACAGGTCTAGCTGCTTTGCAATTACTTTCCCTTGATCCTTCAGGGAAACGTGGAACAAATCCTGAACCTGCAGAAGAGGACGGTCAGTAAACTCACTGGAGCTGGGTCGTCAGCAGAATTATCTACGCTCTGTCCGGCCGAGTTACACCATCTGAAATTGCTAGTTTGAGTCTTCACGCCAAATTCTTTTTTTTTTAAGCCATGACCTTCTCTTTCTGCCATTAACTAAAAAGTTTCCTTTGACCAGCATTTCTCTCAGAAATAAATGATTGGTACCCGATTGCCATCAGCAGAGACTCCTTGTACAGATAACGCAGGGAAGTGCGTAAAGCCATGCCTGAGAGAATTGTTTGTAATTTACAGAGAGAGTGAGAGAGGACTGTTGCCATACAAGTTGTCGCTAAGCATTCAACTTCAGACGGCTCTCTTCTGGCTGAAAACTACTCCTGCGTGTGCGTCGGAAAATATAAAGGCCAGTTTTCAACAGCACACACACAACATAGAACTATGCAAATACGGGGGAGAGCGGGGGGTGGAGGCTGACATTTGAAAATGTTTGGATTTGCATTTTACTTCTTTACGTGAAGCTTCAGTTGGAGCCAGAGTGGCTTTAAGTTCAGAGGATGTTACCCACTCGATGCACCTTTGTAGGACTGTAGTTCTTGTAAAGCGCGTGCGGATGGAGAAAACTAAAATAAAACCCAACTGAAGAAGGTTCGCTGGCTGGGATTTTTAAAGCAACCTCACCTGGTGAAGTCGGTCATCTCCATCATGATCATGCACATCTGCTTGGCCAGCACGATGATGTCGTTGCCACTGTCGTCCCACTTGGACACCTCCGCGTCTAGCTTGCTCTTCTCCTCCTGGAAGCTGGCCACCTGTTCGGCGATCTTGGCCTTCTGCTCTTGAGGAAGTTGAGCCATAATGGCCTATTGAGGGAGAGAGAATCCCCCAAACGTCAGCTCACTGTCCCGGGCGATTCGCAAATTCATCAATCCCATCTTACATTTCGGGCAATTGCCTGGAATCAATCCAAGACGCATACATTGGGTGTCTGATGTATGGTTACTCTTTACAAGCGTACACATTTCTCCGTTCTGTAAAATTTATTGGCAGATATGACCAGGTACTCGGTGTTTCACTCCTTGAAAACCTGCAGAATCTGTACGTTTCTGTTCCTGGATTGCAGATCCCTGCTTTAGACGCATTTAACAGAAATATTTACTAAATGAAAGGTACAACAACAACATGTTCGGTTAAGTTGCCTTCTAATACTGTACTACCATTCTAAATGCAGGTAATTAGTATATATGTGTTTGTTTTATATAGAACACGTTCTTCTCGGATTTGAAAACAATTATCCAATCATTTTCAAGAATAATTTTAAGGCTATGCCTGGTCTTTAAAAAATGTTTATAAAACCATCAGGGAAATCTTCAGTCTAAACACGTAAACACGCACAACTGCACAAAATGTAATTTATCGACACCCACAACTAGAAACCATTATTGAAATTCAAATCCATTGTGACAGGATCCCTAAAGCACTACTTTCGATTCACACTTTACAGCTGCAGAACAATGAGCTTAGGTTGTCATTCCAAGGAAACGTCACATCAGCTTTACCTCCTGGAATCAATTTAGCTAGGTCTTTAATGAATCGATTTCATTCAGAAGCCAACGTGGACACAACTTTTATATGAATCACCAAGGCAACGTTACACTGAGTACATACAAGGCTTTATAAATGGTTTCAAGCTTATTGTGCTTTTGGTAGAACACTGGCCCGGGAGAGCTATTGTTGTCATTAATGTCCGCATATTTGCAGTGTGCGTTTTCTCCTGTAAAGGCCAAAGGGAGCGTAATAAGGGTGGGGGGGGGGTAACAGAAATTCGGCTGAGTCTCACCCTGGCACTCTTTCCTGCAATCAGCTGGTCATCCTCAGTCTGAACGCTGGTCCGGCTGCGCACGTCAAAGTCCTCCGTTTCGAAGTCAGAGTCGTCCAGTTCTTCCGGGGTCTGGAGAGAAGAGGCCATAACGGGAGGGGAAAGTGAGCGAGTACACGAAAACCAACCAATCGGCTTCGAGTTTACAGCAAGTGTGTCCGTCTTGCCAGTAAAGGCTGAAGGAGGCAACCTGTGAATGTAAAACTAAACAATCAATCAATTTATTTTTATAAAGACACTTTACATACAGAAAAATACAATATGTCCCAGGCCTGACCCCCCAAAAGCATGCCAGTGGCAACATCAAATCATTTTTAATCAAATGTGCAACCTATGGGTGGAAAATGGGGAGAAAATATTATTTACTAAGAATAGTCTCTTTTGCTGGTATTATCAAAGAAAAAAGCAATAGTCTTTGCAAGGGGGGGAAAAAAAAAAATATCTTGGCGCCTGTGAAATCCTGCAGCTGTCTTTCCTAGTGCCAGCACTTTACCCTTCCCATTCGCTGAAATGAACTGAAAGCCACACCGTACACAATAACTAACAGAACTAAGTATTAGCATCCTACATCACTAGTGGCTAGTGCTTCACTGCAGTGATATACAACCATCAAACAGGGAGTTTCTCAGTCTTATTCGCAGTCACCGATTTCCCATTTGGAATACAACACTTTCTAAATTCCACATTCATCTTCAATCCCAATACATCTGCAGAAGCCATTAACCGTACAGGTCGACTTGTGTGACAAACGTGCGTAGCGTCTTAACTGGAAGCCATTCCCCATCACTGACAACGCTGCAGTGGCAGTAAGACATTTGACAAGGGCTATGAGCATTCCACTAACAGAGGTTAAAGGCACTGTCCATCTTAACTGGCCCAAGCCACACACTTGTCTGTTCGGATTGAGGAACCACTGCTGTGCACCTTTCAAAAGCGCCCGCCAGCGGTGTTCTTCAAAACCACTTATAGCTTGGTTGGCTTGCGAGCGTTCTTGTCTGGCTGTATGGACCGGACATGTTACACTAACGCCTCAACGATCACTAGGCCCCCTCCGTTACCTGCATTACTTCACGTAAATTAAATGTCGGCACAGACCTTCACAAATAAAATTTCAGATATATCAACAGCTCTTCGCCGTGTTATTTTTGCATTTCAAATACTTACTTGGCTGGAAGCACCAGGCAGGGGGCTTCATTTCAGAAGCTAACTCAATCTGAACTGCACAGGGATATTAAAACAGCACAGTCTCCCTCTCTCAAAATGACATTTCACCACCGTGCCTTGAATCAATGACTTATTATGATGCAAATAAGCCTAATATGCCTTTTACCTAATTAAGAACTCCATTATTAACGAGCATACTAACGATAGTTGAATGCAATTTCCCTTTCACAGTGATACCATTACACGTTTCCTCAATGAAAAAGATTATATGGATAAAAGTTATTTCCCAGCTTGTAGTACAAATTAAAACAATGCATTCACTAAAGGGTAGTAAATGCAGAATTCGGTTGATTAAAATGCACTCATTAAAATAATACAAAAGGTTCTGGAAAATGGGAGCTGGGAAAATGGAAAAAATTATAATCTAGGCATTTCATTTATTGGCCTTAGATTTTCACATAAGGGAGCTAATGAAACCCAAGCAAATCACCTGCAAAAACAAGTTCAGAAATATCACATTAATATTTATTATAATTTGTGTCTGGGTGGCACACATTAAGTACAAATTGCATGCTTACAATTCTTTGTTGCATGAAATGTAATGATTGCCTCGGCTAATGGTCTTAGCCCAGCAAGCAACAATCACCAACTATTGGTTACTTTTTAATGACGGCCATTGTCTTGATTTTTCATCTTGTTAGACGTCACGTCAATGCTGTTCGGGACAGCTGAAAAAAAATCTGCACTTGATTTTTTATTTTATTTTTTATTTTTAAATCAAGCCAACACCCTGCTCTTTTATGCGGTCAGGTTTTGGACTCGGGAGATTAAGTCTATAATTAGGTGCTGAAGCCAATACAGCACGTAACGTAATACATATTCATCATATTTAAATTCACGTAGTATAGCCATGGGCCAATGAGCACCAAGTACAATTTTATATAAATACCAATTAAGTCTTACATGAAATGACAAATAACTTCAGTGTATACATTTTCAGCTGACCAGAGCAGCGTTGACATTAACCGGTTTTCAGCAATGCTTGCTTCGATTCTTTTTTAATATATAGCAATTATAGCTTCTGTTTTTTTTTTTGTATTCTTACATTCGGAATGTGCGGAAATATTTGCTCGGAAGGCAAATCAAACACGTGTCACATTTGTTACGTGCGGTGGGTCTTAAGTGAGTCATCGAAAGGTAGAACCGCGTGAAACCCGGACGGAGCCGGAGATGTACTTACTCTGATCATCAGCACAGCCTTCCTGATGTCACGGACGCCGTCGTACACCAGACGAGAGGCATCGATGAACTCGTTCTCGTCGACGGGCTGAGACGGGTTGGCGCTCAGGCGCTCCACGGCGGCCTCCACTTGCTCGGTGAAGCGGGGCATAACTGGACCGAAAAACGGGCAGGCAACAACATCAGAACCGCCTTTTTCTTTTCATCTCTGATGGTCTACTGAGATCCAACAGCACTGCGCACTCATTATATGCATTTGTAACGCATTTCCCCTGCATTAAATGGACGAATCCGTGACTTATCCCAATCTCTCAAAATATCTTCCCCCTTAAGCCCTTACACCGGAACGGGCTTGTACATCACCGAGTAGGCTGCGTTTGTTCTAGCCCTTCTAAGCTATATTAGTTACACCTAAAACAAGGAAATTATTCCGTCCTGATAATCAATTTACATGTAGGAGGCTAAAGATGAAGCGGTAAGTATCCCTAGAGGAGGAGTAAAATCAACTCGCCGATTGGCCCAGAAATGAAAAGCTTTTACACATTGTGGCCGCTTCAGCCTCAAGCCCCAGATATTCAGGACACTAGAAGACCAGAACACTATATTGAGAGCCGCTTCATTTACGTTGATCTATAGCAGCTTTTCAGAACATCTCTGGGAAAAAAAAAAGGTCCCAGTGGCCCTGTATTGTTCTCAAAACTATCAAGCAACGGCTTCTCCCGGAGCTTTTGTCTGAATTTACATTAACGTCCATGCTCATTCAGAATTTACAAGTGAATTAAGGCTCGGGGGGCCCTCGAGCCGGTGAAGGCAGGAGACCATCGAATCCCAAGTAAGGGAAACTTTGAGCACGTCATCAAAAAAGGTTTTAAAAGTCTGCGTGCAGGCTTGGGGGTAAAGGTTTAATAGTGCAGCGAAGCATTCACAATCAGTACAATGTCCGGGAGAGGTGCTGAATTAAAACCACCACCTCAGCATCTCCAACGCACACCTTCCAATAATATACAGTTCAGTCTTTTAAATTACAACGCGAGCCAACCATTTCTTGCCGTTTACTTGTACACTTTCGGTCTCCCTACCAGTGTCGGTGAGGAGCTTGGTGGCCTCCAGAACCTTCTCTGTGTAAACCCCCGGTTCGTAGTTGTCCATTTCAGAGGTGACAACATGGACCACCCTGGCCGCTCGACCACGGATGGCCCCGGCGGTGCGATCCAGCCCATCCACGTCCTTCTCTTGCAGGGCAATCACGCACTTGTTCACATCCTCCAGGATGTGGTTTTCTAAAAACAAGACATTTAGATTACGTATGACCCGCAACGATCATAAACAAGGGCCGTGCACTGTGGGAAAACCGGGTTTTAAACCGTCAACTGAAGCAGGAAATCCTCCACCGTCAGGCATATCAGAATACGTCCCTGGCTTTGGAAAATATCTAGGAATCACAAGGGCAGCCACAAGCTTTTGCGGCGCTTAATAGCGGAAGGTGGTAAATCAATGTTGTGCAAGCAGCCGTTTGTCCTTGACAAAAATCGGACGAGCAGCGGTCGCGTCAGTCCGCCAGTGACAGGGTGGGTCTGGGTGACGCCTTGTAAAATCTGCTAGTAAAAAGTGTCTTTGACAGCTCAGATAAGGAAGAGAAAAGGACACTTCACATAGGGAACCCATTGAGAAAAGCAAACGTAAGGACAAGGCCGAGCAAATAAAAACAATGTTATGTTTTACCCCGTCGGATCCGAACGCAAAAGAGAACAGTTACCAAGACATTTATTGCTTATTTGTTCATTTTATACATTTTTCTTTCCCCGAGCCAACCCCGTTTTGTCAATTCTGAGTCTCACAAAGTGACTCATCCAATTAAATCCTAGGAAGAATGCTCTTTACGGCTTTGATTGAAGAACACGGTCTCCTTACCGGACACACACAGGAAGTCATCGATGGAAGTGATGTCATCCACAGCATCCGTGAGCACACGCACTTGCTTTTCCCACTGCTCTTTGAACAGATCCATGTTGTCCTGGGCTAATTTGCTGTTGGGCTTGGCAGCCAGGGCCAGAGCGGCATTAATCACCTGCAATTACAAATTAAAAGCCTTTTAACAGTGATCATTCAAGATCACTCCGGAGGTATCCACGTGCTTAGGTAAACAAATTGTCCATTAACCCATCATTCACTACCACAACGATAACGGTCTATCCGATATGAATCTTTTCACATAAGGGAAATACACTGCAGAGACAAAGTGAGTAGGATGAAAGGGAGATTAAAAGATTCAGCAGTGTAGTGAATCCCCACTCGGATTGAGGGGGTGGTGGGCGTCGTGTGGCTTCCGATACCTGGGGGCAGAGAGACTCCAGCTGGGAGGCAGCCATACGGACAAGCTTCACCCCTTCCTCGTTGTTGGAGATGGAGCATGCCAAATTGGCAACCTAGCAAGAAAAGGACAAGATTCAGACACGTGTGGGAAACACAGAAGCATTCTGTTTGAAGTAGAGACTGACGTGCATTTTGGAGTGGGGGGATTAAACGGTAAAATCTCAGTCCATCTGCAGAGACGGCAAGACACGACTACATGACTTAACCAACATGTCATTCCATGTCTGATGCGTTTTGCCCTTTCCCTCTCTCCCGACAGCCTGGTAAATGAAAGTGTGCTAAAGTAAGCAAATCTCCCTCTCGAGTTAATTTCTGAGACTACATCATCTGTTATAATAGAATAAATCAGTCTCTAATTCTGCAATCTTGAATCATGTTATGCATAATGTATTAAAAAAAAAAAAAAACCCTAAAGAAAAATGTGAAGCATTTGTAATTACTGAACCTGCATGGTATAAAACGGTTCTCGATGATTAGGTGGAACGGGAGCAACCGCACAGTAAACTCAAATTTATAACATCATGGGCTCGAGGGTCTCGCCCTTCCTTTGAGGTCAGACGGCCTTCATGTTTAGCGTATGTTCTTAAAGCCTCCACCTGCAGTACATGCCAAGTACAAGTTGCTGGAAATGGTCGAACACTCATCGGAAATACTTCCCCACCCCGGGCGAAGATCCATTTGTGAAGGACGGATAAAACACTTAAGTGTGGAGTTAAACTGAGCATACGACATCGGTATTAAGTGCACCACTGGATGCAGGGCTCACGTGGATTAGATACTCGAGTACCATAACTTTCAGCCCTGAATATGCTTTAAATCCCTTCAGAGAAGAGCGTGCTGAAACGTTAAAATCACACAGACTGCAGTTGGACACATGGCCTTTTGCACACGGGTCGACGTGTTAACGCGTCGAGCGCATGTAGACCGACCTCGCAACTTCAAAGAAAGCAGATTTACATGGGGATCAAAGATGCCCTAAATCTTGCCTCATGTCAGTGGAGCAAAATTAAATTTTGGCTTAACCACCTGACAAATTTGTAGTGATCACTCCTTTGTCCTTAGTTTCTTGGAACTGAAATAGATTAGATTCTTTATTGTCCTTTTCAGGAAATTTGTTTAAACCAAAGCACAATTGTTCCAGAAACTAAATAAAACCGAAACTCCTATTAAAATGCATCTCTATGAACCAATAAATAATTGGAGAGAAGCATCACTAGTGGCTGGGAGATAAATTAATTTGTTCTATGAGGCTGTTCTAGGCATGGCACTTCTTTATAATTGAAGCGAGCGCTGCTTTATGAAAGTAAATTACCAAGCCATTTTAATGCACTACCTCAAAGGTTTGGGATTGTGTTTCTTCACCCAAACATCCGATTGGATGGATTTATTCAGGGTAAACCAATTCCAAATGTGAACCAAGCACTACAAGCGGGAAGAATCAAAACCCTAGCTTGCCTGAACTAGACATTTCTAACAGATCTTCCAAAGTACGTTCCAAATATCTTAATGATCGACAAAAAAAGGCAGAAATTGTGGGCGATTTCAATAGATCTCATGCCCAGTGACGGCTCACCGAAACCACTGGAACAGTTCTGGAACTAAGAGGTTGACAGATTCCAATGCAAAGCAATGGCAGATTTTTTATAAGCTACCAAAATGAGGATCTTGCCGACAGCACCATAAGCAATTTCCTTTCCAGGACTGAGAAATGACTGTACAGCCAACATCACCCACACCGGGAGAATTGGGAGGACAGGTAGACTAGTCTACATTGAGTGAACACAGACATCCATCTTCCTGCCCCACTGTTTAGAGGATGCCAAAAGGCAAGTTCTGGTCTATTCCTATTTAAATAGGAATGTCTGGGTTTATTATTGCCGAAAGGACCGTTGACAAGTGCTTTATAGAGCTGAGGTAGGGGCTACTATAAAGACATCTACCCCCTCTCTTCCCCAAGTCAGCTAAGGGCACCTCAGCCCCCGCTAAAATCTCAAGTCCTTGAAGCAAGCAAAGCTTAGCCCAGGCTATTTTTAAACCATTTCACAGAGATAAAAGTTCCCGAGAACTATCTGATGGTTGCAGTGGAGCGTCTGAAATCTCATGAAACATGAAGAAACAACCCTACTCATTAAGCAGTCAAGACTACAATAAGGAGACCGTTTAAACCATACACCTGCTGTCAGCAAACGCTCAGCCTGCTGAAATGAAACCACACTGTAAAAGCCAACTCACAGCCAAGCCAAGTAATCATGTCGAAGCTTGGTAATTCCATAATGTCATTTTGGGAAAATAAAACACATCAGGGTTTCAGAGATTTTCATTGCCCTGGAGAACAGACTAAATTTAATAAGAAAAATGACAAAGCAGAGTTTGCCAGAGTTTCCCTTTCCCTCACTGCTACTGTACTGGCAAAATCAACGGATTTTCTCCTAAACTCATCATTTAACTAATACTCATACCCAAGACGGCGTGCTGCAATACTAAATGCAAAACGTACAACTCTGGCATTTAAGAACGCCAAAACGTGTTAAGAATTTTACGACGGTTTCATTAAGACTATGTGAATATCGTGACATCAACAGAGCTGTCAAAACGACCCTGTAATCATGGATTTTTAAAAAAATTTTAATGAAAACATTCACATAATACACTTCCGCATTTAACAGTATCCAAACGCTCAATAATGTAAAACCGGAGAATTATATACAAATTGGTTTCTATGGAGGCAACCTTTTCAGGATGATACTGCCCGTCTACATAACACCACTTTAAAGTCACTTTAAAAGTGAGAGGGAATAATGACTTGAACCGGAGAAAGTGTGTCTGATCACAGAGAAACTACAAAGGCTGCAGCACGTGCACAGACACACATTTTTAAGAAAACGCTACAGTGCGGTATACCATGGTTTCAAAGGCTTTCATAATCGGGTTAAAGTTGGGAGCTGCCCCTTGCTTAAGGAACGTTTTACTTCGTGTCCAACCAGCCCCTAAAGGCTAACATTTTTTTTTTGCACCATTCAGGAGAAATACTGGGTGAATACCCATCATCAAATCTGGGAAGTCTCTGCTAAGTCAAAGTCCAGTTCACCATGTTTATTTTATGGAGGACCGTGGGAATAGGGCGGCCTAAAAAAAAGATAAATATTTCAAAATATGGATCAAATGGGTTGGTTTGTTTCATCCTTTTAGTTTCACGTGCTCTAGTTTTTTGTTCGACGAAGACACTTGCAACAATCCTTGCCATGCTGTAATGGCAGCGCAGACCCCCCGATGCCCCATGTCCATCGACCGGGGTTCCCCGTCAATGCCTGGCACCACACTGCGGGTCAGACACCCGTGGGGAGAGGTCGCCCACAAATGATCTCGAGGGGAAAGATTTTAAAACGAATAATGATGGCTAGTAATTTTGTCAGTTCCTCGCTGCCCTGCAGGGCAATGCATCAGATTTTTAAGTCAATTACAAAACAATCTTTTCTGTTAAGAAAATTAAGTGGTAAGAAAAATGCAAAAGGCCTCGTTTATTTTAAGTTATGCATGCCTATGTTAAAACACGGCAAAACCCCCCACAGGGAGCAGTTTTCTTCAGCCACCTTCACTCTAAAGCACTCATTTCCGTCCTATCAATACCAGATAGGGTCTCCAACAGTTGAGACAATGAATACATTTCCCTCGAGACGGCACTTAACCTTGGTCACAGTGAAGTTTAGCTTCTCCGGCTGGGTATAAAAATTTGATTCATGATTGTGACCACCCATACAAATTTGGCATGTGGTCTTTGCCTGCCCACAGCTGCAGATTGAAGATCCTTCCGTCAGCAGCTCTATTACCCAGCCACAGGAAAATGGCGTAAAAATTCATACCAAGAAGTGAAAAGGATAATGTATACTTTTGTTTTGTTTTTAAGAATGGAGGAAAGTGGCTGTTTGGCGTGTGTGATAAAATCTTTGAGATCACTGATAGAGCATCAAGAATGAGATATTGGCTTAGAGGCGCTTTTTTCTTTAGAAAATCCATTTACAACTAAAACTAAAAGCGATCTTCTGATTGGGACATCTATTAAAAAAAGAAAACACGTTAGTTGATATATACATCTAGTGCCTAATGGCATTTCCATTCGGAGGTTTGCGTTTATCATTCCCACTGAACTAATGCGACACAAAACCCACAGAGTGAGCGTTTCGCCGGACGTTAATCGCCGTGGTGTCGGCGGACTCTCGACAGTGATGGCGCCTACCTCGATGAGCTTGTTGGCATGTTCACGGAACACCTGGGCATACTCCTTCACCTCCTTTTCATTTCCATTCTTGGCCGCTTCGATCAGGACCAACAGAGGGACATTGGTCTCCAGGAAGGAGTCGGACACATGGTCCATTACCGCCTTGCGGAGCTGAAATTCACAGAACAAGAAACCCACTTTAACAGCTCTGTACACAATTAACCGTCGTGGCACACACACTGCTTTGCCACTCTAGAACCCGTAATCTCAGCCATTTCAGAGCAAAGGAGAATCCCAGCATTGGCTAATCAGGCCATTATACTGCAGGAGACACTTGGAACAAGAGAGACCAATGCAGACTAAAAACCTGAACTATACTTACAGGGCATTAACATCATTCTTTTAAAGCAATAACCCGCACTAGTGCTGTGAAGTGGTAAGGATTTATTCCAGACGATGATCTACTTGGAGTGCTTGTACAGCACGTCGCTGGAAGCCACTCCCATAGGAATTTAAAGCATCCCGGAAAGGGGAAATAAAGGAAATAAACGTAGCTAGGAGCAGCAATTAAGGGGGCCAAGACGTGTAATTCAACTGCTTCTCCGTCACGTGACTTAGGGAGACACGTTTATTATTTATTATTACACACACGCTAAGTTTTGTGCCGATATTCCAAAACGGTTATGATTTTTACCTACTCTGAATATCATGTACAAATGCTGTAAATGGACTGGCTAAAGAATTCTCTCCCCCCCCCCCACTTTATGCACACCGTGGTGAAAGTTAGAAAGTTCCATGCCAATAGACGGCATCTGAGGAGAAGATGTTGATTTGAAGATACGCACTCAGACGCACCAAGTTTTGGGCTTCGGTGTACAGTACGCATTTTCAAAATTTCAAACATTGATAACTTTTGAGGCGTCACCATGGGGCCAAATCAATGCAACTACAGGGGTGTGGAATGCTGTCAAAGCAGTCTAAATACCAAGGGTTGTCAAGGGGTTTTAGGCCTAGACAAAAAGAAAAGAATAATAACCGTAACATACACTAGGGTGCCAAGCCCCCTAGACCAGAACCAATACCCACAGTGCTTGGCCCCCTTGTCAATGTCTCAGCAGCAGTTAATACAATCGTTTTCCCTCACACAATGAATGAATGGAGAGAAGCTTCACACGGTTGTGAAGCGGATTTCTACTCTGGTTCGGAAGCCAGGGATTCCTACAACTAGCTGGACCCCCTCTGACAAGCACCAGACAACAGTTTAGTCATGTTTTCTGTACGAATGCCCAGAGGTATTAAAAGGGAGTACCATAATACGTTCAGTCGAGTGTATGACATGTTCCACGGCAAAAGCAATCGGATCCCAGTATCCCTTGTAATGAGTAGCTATATCAGGTTTGCCGGGTGTAACAGGGGCAGGGAGAAAACGGCTTTTTCACCCAAGAGCTTCTCCTAGGGTTCCCAGACAATGATTATGGTTTCTAGGCTTGATAACAGTCCATGTTTATAGGAAAAAACCAAACCTGTCTGCGCAGATCCCGGGTCTTTTTAGTCATCCTGTCGATGGCAGTGTTCAGGGCATCACTCCTCTCCTTTCTCCCAGCCTAGTGAGCGAGAGAGAGAGAGAG
>JAOYSI010041839.1:0-28019 GCA_025775065.1 Hiodon alosoides
ATATATATATATGTATATATATATATATATATATATATATATAGCTTGTGTAATGTAATTTATGGGAATTGTACGTCACATGCATTTCATTCTTAAAACAAAATGGGGAAATAATGTAATAAAATAGCTTAGGCTAATTATTGTTATTGTGTAATAAGGATATGAGGCAGAATACCATTTTATAATAAAGAGCCTTCCAAGGGTAGGAATATGACAATAGCAATATTTATTTATTTGTACTTCCCCCCTCAACAATGCGCCCCTAATTAGCACTATTAATACCCCTGCATTGGAAATAAATAGAAAATCCTCCAACATAGTGGACAAAAGAGTCCTGAATGTTATCAGATATTCAACCAGACCCTAATATTAGACAAAAGGAACCTTGAGTGAACAAATAACACAACATTTTGACACTTATTGCAGTTATTTATTAAATAGTTAAACAAGATCCAATACCCAGGGATGCAAACAGGTAAGTGGTAAAAACAAAAAGGTGAGAACATTGCGTGGTGAACCCCCCCCCAACCGAAAACTCTCCTCGGCTCTACATGAAACCCGTAGGTGACCTATTTTTATCTCAAAAACGGTGAATTTCACCAAAAGGTGAGAAGTTTGCATCTCTGAATACCCCAGTATGAAAAATTAATCTCTTGTATAGATTCAATAAATGCTTAAGCTACTTTTAGCAGCAATAGCTGCAGCCATTAGTTTAGTTTAGATTAGCAACTGAACTGCTTGTATCTGATCCACAATATCAGAACTGATTTAGGTCTGAACTATGACTAGGTCACTGCAAAATTTTTCTTCAACAATTCTAATGTAGACTTGCATGTTTTTTTCTCAGTCTACCTTTGACTCATTTGTTTATAATTGTTCCAGAACTCATGCTTTTTGGAAAATTTGAGACGAGCATTCATGTTCTTCTTCATGAGCAGCGGTTTTGGCCCTGCTACTCTGCAATGAATCCCATTTTTACCTAGCGACTTGAACCTAGTCATGGAGCAACTGACCTTAGGGATTCCTGGATGTTCAACCGTTGTTGACTGGAGGTTTTTTATCAGTCACATCATTCATGATAAACAATTCCAGCGTTCAATCGAACAGTAACTGAATGCCTTGATGCTTGTCTGACTGCCTGCTTTATATTAAAAAAGCCCCGGGCCACATGACTCACTGTCTGTAGGAGCGATCAATTTTTGTGAATAAGGTGGTGTACCTATTAGACTGGCCACTCAGTATATATAAATACATTGTCCAAAGTAATAAACAAAAGTTATTCTTATGCCTATGCGATACAGCTTTTGAAAAATATAGATAAATGGCTAGTATTTAGGAACAGTCAAATAAATGTACTTTAAAATTATGTTCAAATCTAAATATGAGCTTTTAAAGGCTAGTTGCCTAGAATTGATAACACTATGGAACAGAAACTCAGGGTTTACAATTCACCAATTTTCAATAATGAGAGGGTGGGAGGAGAAGGAAGGGGGAGAAATATCTACATATAAAACAAATACCTATATACTGAATACAAATTAGAGCTGCTGACTTCTGACTTTTTAAAGTTTAATTTAAATATCAATATTTGTAAGACAAAGCAGAACAAAGTATTAAAAGGGCTAGCTACTCTGTTAGAATTACAAAAAATAACTGATAAAAAATTGATTTCTTCAAACAAAAGATGCAATACAGTAACACAACACTGAATGGCCCTAAAAACAAATTATAGCTTAAATTTCAGGACCATGCAGACTGCCTCAAATTGAAAGATTGTATGAGGTATAAACAGGGAATTCTTATCACAAAACCACAGGTGGTGACATTTTAAGTATTAAATTTGATAAGTTGCTTCTTACCTGCATGTATTCAGCAAGCTCAAAATGTGCTCTCCCGACCTGGCCTAGTACCCAACCCGTATTGTAATGGTGAGAAGGAAGCTGGCTTAGGGTGTCGATTGCTTCTTTGCAGTTATAGGAACAAAGTGCTAGGTAACCCTTTCCCATCTCTCGCATTAAGCTCATCAGCCCATCTGAAACATGGATATACACTACTTAAAGAAAGGATCAAGAAATGTAAAAAAGGACTTGTTTGGTGTTAAAACAAAATATGGCTAATGGCATACATACAATATAAACATGCAAACTATGTGGCATATCAATTATATAAATGAAATACGAACGTTTAATTATGCATTACTCAGAAACTCCGACATTTTTTAACAACTTTATTTTACACATACAGTACTGTGCAAAAGTCTTAGGCACCCTCGCTTTTTTACACAAATATAATCTTGTAAGGTTCATTTTCTTCTGCATTAGTGTGTCAGTTAGAAAAACATTTTTTTAGATGTCTAAACATTCATTTTCTGAAACAACAAGGAATTCTACCACAGATGGTAGGGTCTCCACAGACAGAGCCCTGATCTCAACATCATTGAGGCTGTCTAATTACCTGGACAGACAGAAGCAAGGCAGACAGCCAAAGTCTGTAGAAGTACTGTGGAAAGTTCTCCAAGATGCTCGAAACAATCTACCAGCCGACTGTCTAATAAAACAGTGTACCTAAGAGAATTGATGCACTTTTAAAGTCAAACTGTGTTTTTTTTGGTGTTCGTTTTTAATAACTTTTTGTTTAGTGTCCTTTATAGTATTTATTTTATATTTAGAAACTTTTAATTTCATCATTTTTGAAAGCATCTTTGCTGTACATAATTTTTTCACACGAGTCTAAGACTTTTGCACAGTACTGTATAAAGATCAAGTACTGAAAGAACTGGTGTAAACTTTGACATTTACTACTAAACCATTGGTTTTTAATCCTGGTTTTCAAAAACCCCTATGGGTGCCATGATAGTCCAGAGCAGTAGAATAGAGATCCACACCCACCTGCAGCAGCTTTTTGTAGAGTAAAGGCCTGTAACTGAGGCGTGGCGATGCTGCCTTTCCCTTCAGACAAGATGGAGGCGTCCAACTTTAGAATCTCTATGCTATCATTCATGTTGGACGGAGTTATACCCCCTTTACTAATTTTTGTCTTAGTTTTGCGGTTGGGGATTTTTGTTGGGAACTTCATTTTCAACTTCTTGCTATTCTCCTGTTGAATGAGGCATCGTTATTTTGATCATGAACATACAAAACACTTTTTTAAAACACTAAGATATTTATCTGTGACATCTGCATTATCCAACGCCATAAACAAAACAATAGGAGAAACATTAAAATGAAATGTATTGTCATCAAAATATATCGCAAGCGGTCCAGTTCATCCTATAAAATCAAATTTTGTCAAACATGTCATTTTGAATATACAGACAACATAAAAAATGCTCTTGAGTTGGTTCATTAGTCGATTATCCATTTACCTTGGCAGTGGAACTGGCACTAGTGAATAGTCTTGAGCTCCTCCTCGGCTGCACATTTGGGGGTGCAGCTATGGTTGGACTCAGCACTTGAGGTGTTGTACTACAATGGAGAAGAGATAAACACATTTCAAATAACCTGCTGAAAAAATTATTCTGAATTTCAAATAACCTGCAAACTAAAGAGTTGCACTGTACTGAGAGAGAGAAAGAAAAAACAAGACGACAACAATATCCTAGTCTGTAACTTGCAGTGTTGTTCAGAATTTGAAACTAGACACTCAGACATTAAATGGGGTTAGTGTGATGTGCATATCTCCATCTCGTTCATAAATTTTTTCGGCACACAATCCATTTTGCCCATTTAGGTCTGAAAGCAAAGCATTTCACACCTTAATTTTCCCTTGAGGATTTACATACCTGCAGTAGTTTTCCTTAACCATACACATTTCCAAATATCCCTGATATTTAAATTCTTAATTTTAAATTTTTATTCAATTTACAACTGAATGTGCATCATTGTTTACATTTCTGATTTGCTCAATTTGATTAAGTTATGCAAACAAGAAAAAGACTGGTTTCCAAGCATTTTGGATTTGAGTGGTAGACGTCACACACACACACCTGGTTTGTGGGGTAGTGCTCTGCGTCTGGTTAAAAGGTATTGAGATGACATCTCTGCTGTTCCCACTCTGTGAAAACACTGATTTTGTTCCTGCTTGGCTGATTCGTGTAATAGACTGAAATTTGAAAAAAAAAAACAATGTCAGAAGGAAAACCCAAAAACTACATTCAACATTTATGCTCCAGTAAGTCTAAAAACCAAGCAAGGCTGCTGCAACCATGTCAATGTCTAATAATGAAATTGAAGACTTCACTGCTGATGAAGTTCTAATACCACTATGCCCATCACAAAATGGGGAAATGTTAACCATTTAACAATAGTGATATCCGCTTAGAATCATGTCTGCCCCTGAAAAACAGGTCCTTATAAGCAGTTGGTTCTTATCCCATTTTAGAAATCTTATTTACTTTAACTACATTTATTAAATTATGCGTATTTAATTTGAAACAAGATTATTCTTAATCTGGTGCTTTCGAAGGAAATCACTTCATCCAAAAAATTAACATTTTACAGTTCAGGGGCCAATTAACGACTGCACCAAAATAATTCATATAAGCATGATATTAAAATGGTTAGTATTGAAATTATTTTATCAATATATAAAAAGGGACACAAACTCAGGGTTGCAAAACAACAAACTTAATTTTATTTAAACATCTGACTTGCAAAGGTCATCTGTCAAATGTTTAAGTCTTACCCACTTCAACATATTAATTAAAAGGCTCATATTTCAAAAGAAGAAAAAAAACTACAAAGCTTTAATCACATATTTTATTTTAAGGGAAAAAAACATTTTAATCGTATTTTTCACGTTCTTGAGTAGGTCCTTAAAAAACATTGATATTATACAGTGCATTAAGTAAACATAGTGGTCCTCCATCCAAAAGGGACTTATTCTTGAATTTCCTAGTTTCCATTTATCCAAGTAATGAACCACCTCTGAATTGATATATACGATCCCAACTCTGATGATTAGCCAGCATAAGATTTGCGCTTGAGTTTGTGCAACAATTGTGTTGCCTGACAGTTTAGAAATCATGATCGCACCCATATTTCCATATAATCTTTACACAGGTCATGTATTCAAGTGAACCAGGGGGTAAAAAAATAGCAAATTTTAGTTAAAGCAACTTGTGTCTATGATATGAGATTGATTCTTAATTCAGAAATTATAAGCAGAATCATTTGTACTAGATTTAATCAATTCTATGTTATAGTTGGCGGTGATAAAACTGTAAAATAAGCAAAACAAAAAAACTAAATACAACATAAGACAATCGACAAGTTGTGTAATGACCTTCTTTGGTGGGACTCCAGGGGGGGGTGGGTCCAGCGCAGGACATGTGTTGGTGAAGTTCTGCAGGTAGGACGCATCGCCTGGGCTGGGCTCCAGTGGCAAGATTCCAAAACTAGAATCAAAAGATGCATCCACAGAAAGAGACTTTTACTGACTTGGCTAACATTCATGACCTGTCCATTTCTTTAATATATGGCGCGGTTTAAATTTTAGGATGAATTTATAAGAGAATCAAATGCCTGGGACTGTCATCAAACTTTAGAAATGTGGTCCCTTAAAGAATTAAAGCTGACAGCATGTACTCAAATAAGGAGCAGGATTTAGCAATTAATTAGTCAATGGCAAAACTGTTTAACAAAGCAAGTTTAATAAGCAATGCTTTCATTAACAAGGTGGATAAAGACGCATACACTAGCTGGGTAACAGGCTTTAGCAACTGAAAGGCAAGCTTGCAAAATAATTTGTAATTGCTTTCAACTTTTCCTGGTGATCAACGTGGAGACTAGAGAGCTTATTTGTGAGAAGTAAAAACTGAAGCCTCTCTCACCAGGAACACCAGGCAGTTTTAAGAACTTGTAAATAATGTCAATTATATGTGCATTTTTTGAACAATTATTTTTCTGAATTTCCATTTACACCTAGTTAATCTTTAGACCTTACCAGTAAGACGGCCCTTAACAGTTAAATCACAATTTTGACTCATCTTTAACCCTATATGGGGCTCATCAGTGCAGCATAGTTAAGCTCTTAATTTGAATTAAATTAAATTTGAATATATACATATGCATGACAATTTACCAATGTGTGCAATTTCTACCTTCATTCACTATTACAGCCAATTGAAGCTGGGTTGGGACAGGCAACCTTTAGATTGCATAAATATTAAAACACATAATGGTGTGATGTATTAATAATGACCATTGTGAAATAATTAATAATAATTGCAGTATAATGGCACTATTTCGTTATCCATGTTTATAGTTCTATGTTTCACTATGTTTACCTTAAAAATTGAAAACATAATGTATAGCTATTAAAGCTTATAAGTACATAAAGCAGATTTTCTGTAGTCTGCGGTTCTTAGGAGGGAATGCACAGAATCAAGAAAAGGTTCTTGAATGTTGCTTTAGATCATTTAACCCTTTAGGCCCCAATAGAATTCTAGAACACTACTGCAAATTACTGGGAATTCAAGTTTGTTTGTTTTCACATGCCAAACAAACTGATAAGACAATTACACGTTTCTTTAGTTTTAAAGACCACAAATTCCTCTTTAATCTTATACCATATGTATGACGATTTGCATTTATTGCCTGAGCAGAGCAGCACTGATTATTAAAAACAAGGCGATGCCATACTGTGATGCTACATTTTGATTTTGTGTGTGGTTGATCTTAATCACACACAGTTCTCATACAGCAACACTTATTTAGTAAGCGTCCAGCTTTTGCATTCATTAAATCTTGTGAAAATACGTCTCGCTTTGTAATATTTGCATTGGCACTATGCAACAGAGCATAGAATACTGTCAGGGTCAGACGCAAAACAATTGGTTTGAAGAGGCAGGCATCAGTGATGCTGTATTTGAGTCCTTATTCCTCAAAATCAGTTATGGTTTTGACATATTTAGAGGCTAAATCTCCGACATTGTAGCATTGCTGCCCAGCAAATTATATTGCATGTTTGCTCACCGTCGCTGTATGCTTATGGAATTTGGGAATTCGCTATCTAGCTGGGGAAATTTTGCATGCATATAGTGGCTAGCTAACTAGTTATTATAGGTACATTTCGACAGGGATAAGCCACCTCAAACAGCAGCCACTACGTCTTCCACCAGCTGACTAGTATAGCTAGCAAAGTTTGCCGGTTTTGTAGGGTACCGAATAACTAGTACATCCAGTAAGCTAACTAGAAGGCACTTGCTGATTACTGTGTATCTATACACAGGACACCAAACCCCTAAAGGTCATACAAATGTTATGCTTTTCAGTAAAACCCATCACTTCTGCTTGCCACAAGGTTCCGCCTAATTAAGACAGATGAATAGGCTGGCATTGACAATCTTAAAAATGTAGCCTTACTAAATTTCACCAAAAAGCTAAGTCTACATCTCCAAAGACATAATAATCAAACCTGTTCAATCTAAGAGACACTGACAATATCATATTCACTTTTACTTTCGTAGTGAAAGGACACGTCCAAATCGGATTCACAACAGAGTCCCCAGTGCCGAACAGACGCAGACGTTTGGGAGCTGTTATTTTTCTTGAATTAAGTACGTTTCAAGAGAAAAAATATAAATAAATCTAAAGGCGACATGTAATGCTGACAAAATGTCCCTGGCAGTTCAGTGTACACAATTAAGTAGTTTTAGAGAGAAGTTTTTATTTTTGCCATATTTACGGTGGATAGAAATCTACACCAATCCAGCAGCCGCTATGAGGTCTAGAGGGTTAAGTGGTTCTTGGTGGTAACTTCTGCCATTAACCTAACAAACTATACAGTTTAGCAAGCATGTCCAAAATTCCTGACCAACTTGTTTAATAACAAACAGCATTTACAACAGGTTATTGGCTTGACAACAATGTTTTATAATTGAAAAGGAATTATTGAGGCATACCTGGGAGTAAGTGGGCTTAGGGTTGCAGGTCCCCCTAGTAAACTACGCCCACTTTTTGTTTTGTTCTGCACCTGTTTTGAAAGTAGAGAACTACTGGTCCCAAGCGACAGAGAATCAGGGGATATTAGTGAGGAATCGATGTAGGATACAGGAGAATCCGTATTTAAAGATGAATATTTGGAATTTGAAGATTCCAGATTGAGCCTATTAAGTTCCTATTAAAAGAAAACAGAGAGAATGAATTAGAATGAAGAAAATAATTTCCAGTAAACTGCTGTCCAACAAAGCAGCCAACCTAACATCTGCAGTAGCCAAAATTAGGTACTCATTGAGGCACAAAAATGTGATCATACTGTGGGAAGATCTACCAGCTGCAACACAACAAATAATAATCAGCTTAAGTACATCCATTGCTAAAACAATTCTAGACTGGTAAAATCAATGCCAAGTCCTGTTGTCCAAACTAAATGTTGCTATAAATTTAAACTGAATTTATTAGCGTTTGGAATTGAACAATTTAATCCTAGAAATCATAGAAATATTTATTCTGCTTGACTGAAGTCCTGTAAAAACGTTATAGAAAATCCCTGTGGACATGCACAAAGCCTAGGAAGAAACAATAGACTACCTCACTGCTGTAGACATTAAATAGGGTGCCTTTTAGGGAATTATTCACACAGAATTGTATCCCTAATGTAAACTCTCCTTCCAGCTTTTTCAGAATATCTGCGGCATAATGCCTTGAATGGCTGTGTCTAACTGCAAATGGTTCAGTGCGAGATGCGACATACTAAAGTGTCCTGCGGGGTTTCCATAAGCACGCTTTCCACTTGTCGGTGGGGCACACTGTGGCTGGGGGTGTAGGTAAGCCCTCCTGTAGATTGGCTGCTGCTGCTGAAGTTTTGCAGGGATGTCAGTTTGAACATTTGGTCGGGGTCAGGTTTTTCACCTGGCACATCGAAAGTAGCTTGAATTAGACCAAAATTGCATTTGCATTGGTTTTTTTGGTAAAATGTAAAATTCTAATGTTAAATGATATCAAGCATTTTATGGCTTAAAAGCTAGCATAAATGATCATCTACAATAATAAAATAGAGTCACATATCAACATCATGGTTTAACCATCTCAATCCACGTAGCATGCCGACACCAAAACAAACTTTCACGTATTCATGAAATGCAAGTTTTCCCAATTCACTACAGTGGGAGAACATTTGTGTGTCGTTACTATTCCATCTGCATAATCTTTCTCACTTCTGTTTTTTCCCGATAAAACTCTAGCCTACATTATAAAAGAATTTCAAGGAAAGTTTTGAAATTAGACAAATTCCCCTTGGGTTTTATGAAAAAAAATGTATCAGCTGTATTAATGCTTGCACATATTATCCAGTCATTCTATATATTCTGGCTATAGTTTTTTGGCTTTTGTTGTTAGAATGAACTTTCATAAAGAATTCCTGATTACTCTCAATTACTCTGAATTTAAGACCACTGGTTGCCTAAATAATTATTTCAGCACAGCACAAATGTTCAGCAGCCCGCTTCCAAATGCGCTGGAAGCACATAAATCTTATTGAAGCAATTCAAGATGGATAATTTAACAAATTTAAATAAATAAAAATTTAAGTACTTCCAGAAAACGGGGGAAACACCCCTATGAGAGTCGCCTAACGATTGATCATTAACGCCAGCATTACTGTTTTTTATGCAATTAAGCCTGATATTTTGCAGTCATTGAAGTCAACCAAAAAGAAAATTCAACCAAAAGCGAAGCCATCAGAACCATTAAAACATCATAATCATATCTGATTGTTCTCTTTGTTATATACTGCATGTCTGCTGGAAAAAAATGTACTTACAAACATTTAATAGTGCCATGTTAAAGTGTTTAACTACAATTAGCTTCCACATTACATCTTTATGGTTAGAAAAAGCAGCTTGAAGCCTTGCTAGGTAGTATGCTATTGGAACCTGTTGCACAATATTTAGCATTAATAACAGCACATTTGTCAACCAACCATAATCTTTAAGCCACACAAGCAGACACCCTTTAAGAACGTATCCTTCCAAAATCAAATACTGAATACGAACAATAAAAACTGTTACTTAAACATCATAGCATGAAAAGACATTATAGACATTGACCTAAATAAAATAGAGAAAGTAAGTTGGAAATTTCAATCCAATTGCTCACCAATTTGACACAAGGACTCAAAGGGAGACCAAAGGAAAGGATTCAAACTCAGGCTCTTCTGGTAACATTCTGAACCTTTTGCTAACCGGTCTGTTTTGCTGTACAAGAAGAGAAAGGCATTTCAACAAAAACAATGAATTAATGCTTATCAGGGCATAGTAGCTTGAATGAGTCAATTTCCAAGCACTGGTATAATTAATGTACTGATCACATTGAAACATCCTTAATCATTACTACTACTGGTTGCAGCAACTTTGGTGTCTCAGAAATAATTTGCAGTGCCTCTGGCCATAAATCAATGCAAATACCAATCCATACATACATCTTCTGTACACCCATCATCTCAGAATCTACATATGAAAATAGCTAATGCAGAGCATACACATTATCCACAGGCCTTCACTTTTAAATACTTCATTCTAGAGGGGCCTTGGGCTCAGACTGATGCTCAAGAATGAAGAAGAAGAATTATAATGAATGACAATAGAATATTACAGATCTATTTTAGTTTAACCTAAATACTTGTTTACACTGACAATTTGAAGTGACTCAAATCCTATTATTCCCCATTTCCTAAACAGGCAAAAATCACAATGGATCAGATATTCTAAAGCATGTTCATACATAGTTTGAAAAAAGACGGCATATTCATTCCTGGCCATGTGACATGTCTTTGAATGGTCATGTCCGATTTATTTCCCTTTAAGTGCTTTTATCAGTTCCTATGCAACAGTGTCGTCTAACATCATCACTTCAAGACACAAACTGGTTATGACATGGTGTATAGCCATGTCATCTTGAGACGTCAGTGAATGAACACTCACTTGTGAATACTGTTTGAGCAGTCAGTAATTGAAAAACAAAACTAATTTGAGAATTAAGGCCTGCAGTGTGACCAAAGCTTTAATTTCACTACAAATGCAATGTGATGTTGAATCGATACTGGAACTCTATGGGTCCATACCAGTAGATTTGCCCCAGCAGAGCCAGGGTAAAGCACGCCGAATCCCCAAATTCGACAACAACGTCATCATGGCTCTTCTGTTTGTTCAGGACTCCCCCAGTTAAGACCTGCTCTCCCTCAGCGAGTCTGAAGTAAACAGCAGACAGAAAATAAATACTTGATACTAGGGAAAGTAAACGGTCTGTGTAGTAAAAACGCATAGTGGTATTATGGTTTATGGCTGTGGAACAGAGGAGGATAATCAATAAACATGCTCTGTGCTCACCTGAACACTTCTAAAAAACTATAACTGTGTCAGGAACTAAAACTTTGTCACACATAAATCATACATTGAAAGGTGCCTTCCTCAGAAACTAGATTAGAAATAACAGTCCGTAACAGAAAATGTAGCACATAAACAATGATCATACTTGCTTAAATCCACACAGCACTTGGCAAGAAGATATTTGCATTGTGGTGTAATACAGCTGTGTCCTTTGAGAAGGCGATATGCTTTATAAGCCTTTCCTGAGCGATAGTAACATGTTGCTAATAGGAACAGCGCCTCTTCTGAATGCACTGTTGAAACAGAAGATTTATGAGCAAAATAATGATTATCAGCAAACATAAACAGCCATTAAATGGAGAACAGCAAGGACTAAAGGACAGAAAATTAACAATCTTAGCCAGTCTGCATTTGTAGTTAACAGCCACCTTGTTATACTCCTAGATTATTTTCTGTATACACCGTAATTAACCATGAACACTGGCAACTCATTGCCCTTCACCCTGCCTTTTAATTTTAATTATACCCACAACAGCAGTATATGACGACTAAGATGAATCAATTTAATTTAAATTACCTTCAGCATAGAGCCTCTCTGCCAAAAATGCAGCATCCCGATAAGCATAGTGGTTAAGTGCATGCCAGACTGCAGCCTAGGAAAACAGGGAAAAAGCAACATAGCCGACTTCTCCTTTACCTTAAGCCATGATATATTTACATAGCGTTGGTCCCAAAAAAATTCGAATTGTGCTTATTTGTGACAAGTTGATAGAAATGTGTGCCAACATTAACATGACATCTTACATTTTATAATTTTCCATCAATAACATATTTTGACGAGAATTTAATTTAAAAAAAAAAAATATACAGCATACCCAAAAACAACCAAGAACATGTTTTTATTATTATTATTCCAAAAAGCAATAATGAAAACAATCATTTGGTTAACGTTTTAAAATAACATTGGTTTACCCACTAAGAAAAATATTTAAATGTGTCAACTTTACTTGTTAGCCTCACCTGTAGCTAATGTAATTTTTCAACATAAATCATGTCATCTAAATATGAACAAATAAAAAAATAAAAACCTAGATAAAATATTCTTGCTTAGCCCAGCTGTCTTGCCAATTTGACTGGTACTGTTAACATTTCTAATAACGTTAATCAGTTAGTTTAACTTTTGTTTTACATTTAATAATATAATACGAACTTTTACTTCCTTACTAAACAATCAACAAATACATATTAAGTAATAGGCCAAGTACCCTTTATCCAAAGTAATTTATTTTTTTAATACGGAGTGGTTTGAAATGAAAAACGATAAAATTACCCAGTTGACAATTGCTATTAAGGTTAAATAGATTGACGTTTAAAAATCTAGCTGTCCTAATCGCCCAGTCTTGTTCCTAGCCCTGCCTGCAATATCCTTAGACACACGTTTTAAATTCAAATTTGCGATCATTTTAACACATACACGAAGCCGAGTCAATGGCATTTTCATATTATGTTATGCTTAATAGGGACCCCCTTTATAAACTAGGCCTTCGCTACTTTTATTCAAGCCTCGGACTATGAGTAGCGAGTGCTACTGCCTACCGGCCGCCAAGAAAGCAAGATTCGGATTGGCGGGCTCAAACTGACTGACACCAAAATGCACAGAGAACACAGTGTTTATATATTGTCTCTGTACCTGCACAGGTTCTTGCAGCACCGTCATTCCGTATTGAAACTCCTCTCTGCCTCTAGCTCGCTTCCCTCTGTCCTTAGCACCTCTGCGTTTTTAAATGTCTGAAAGAAGACTCTAAGATTTAAAAACATCGACCGTTACGAAGCCGAAACCTTCCGGGAATACCCGATTGTTCCGGAATGCCCATGACACGAACTATCGGTTACAGTCGAAAACTGCCGAGCCAAAAAAAGGTGTCGGAAGTAAAATATTCTCACTGTATTCATATATTTCCAACGTTTAAATATTTAAGTAATTAGACCTACCTAACACTTACAAATGTCGTTTCCGTTATGAATTCTGACGGGCATATAATTCGGTGCAGTTAGGTCTGATGGAACGCAGCAGGTAGATTTCATTGGGCATTCGACGATGTGTAAGCGCTAATATTTTCATTGCCAAAAAATACGGAATAACGCCAAACAAATTAATGAATCGTTCCAGTCAGTGATTTATCTTAATATATATTTATAAAAACAGCAAAATACGACATTACATCTAAACAAGAACATAATTGGTGGCTTGCTATGCCTTCCTGTTTCTTATGTTTCAAAGTGTTTAAGTAGCCTAGTAGGGAATTGTTTTTTATACTTTAGTATGAAAAGGGGGTTTTTCATACCCATAATAGTTATGGATTTACATTTCTGTGCTTACAAGTATTAATACAATAGCAATAAAAAGTTGTTTGTTAACTTTTTTCTTGGACACAGGCTCTGGCATGTCTGGTCTCTTCCCTTTGGTTAATGCAATGCTGCTCTCTCCCTACACCCTAGGAAGTGCACCTTGCACTAGAGAGATTGACCCTGACCTGTGTCCAGTGTTGCATGGATGACTAAGAGTGTTTGGCCGGCCTGTGGTTGAAAATAGCCAGGACTATGGACTATGATAGGACTACTTTGGAGTTTTGTGCATGTTACAGCATCTGTGTGAGAGGTTTAATTAGCTGCCCTGCAGACGGGACATTGCCGCCTGTGCAATGCCTGCATGGCAAAACCAAGGATCACCGCAGTGTTAACACACACCCTCCAGCAGTATCGGGTGACAGACAGAATGGATCAGAGGGTACATTGTAGGCTTCTTCCCTGCCACCGATCAGGGAAAGAAATACGTCCTCAAGGGCATGCACTACAATCCATGATCAAAGAGACAGTGGTAGAAATGTAGGTGGAGGGGATGGTCAGCCGTTTCGGGCTCCTGAGGAGCTGCACAGTGACCAGAGGCAAAACTTTGAGGCCCAGGTGTTTGTCAGCTACTGTTCTGGAAGCTAATGGAGGTGTGGAAGACTCAGACTAGGCCTCTCCACCTCCAGAACTGATCTTGTCAAGCAATTTCTCAGAACATGAACACGCAGTGGACTATTCTAATTGCGAGTCACAGCCGAGAATGAGATGTCAATTTGCCATGGCTGCTCATGACTTGAGCAGGTACAAATTGACCAGATGCAGCTTTATTGATCAGATGTGAATTGCTCACTCCGATTAATTTAGCGTATTGAATTGCCGATCGTTTAGGTTATGACTTATTGGCTCCCAGGGTCACACTCTGCACAAGCACCAAAGCATTCACATTACACTACCTCAGGGGTCAGAACATAATTTGTGTGTACAAAGATCAGTCTTTCTGAGATGATATATGAGGGAGATAAACCGTTACGTCAGACTCCATCTTAAACCTGTATTGGTGTGGTTGTCTACTGGTGCTTCCGCACACACATTCATAATAATTATATTTCAGTGAGTTTATAGCTCCTCCATTTGATAATTATTATTAATTATAACAAACATACAGACTGTTAGAGATATGCTTCGTCCTTGATGTACCCAAATATAACAGTGAATAGATGGCAGATTCCCACACAAAATTCTATCCACCCATTCATCCTCTGATTTATGGAAAATATATCTTGCGTGACAGAACCATCCTTGCCATCCTTGATATCATATATCAGGCGCGAACTGGCCATTGGGAAATTCAGGAATTTTCCCGGTGGGCCGGTCTTGTGAGGGCCGACCTTTTTTGTCCCAACCCCGGCATTATATAGCCTATATACAGATATTCAATAGGTCATCTTAGCTGCAGCGTCACGGCTGGTGCAATTTGTAATAGCAGGTAGCAGTTGCCATCACAACTGAAAATATCTAGCACTCATTGCCGAAACATGGATAGAAAGAGAAAACCCGCAGCCAGTGGTGCAGAGAAGGTACGCTAAAAAAAGAAAAAGGCTTCGCTGGCTGACGCCGCAAAGTGCAGCTAAAATAATGGATTAATTTAGGTAGTCTGCAGGTGGTGATGAGGACACTGGTAAAGAGGCAGAAACATCAAAGTGGAGTGAGCAGGGAGCAGGTGCTTTGTCATGCTAACTAAAGACCAAAATGTTTTTGTTAACCTTGGGTTTCAAAGCTTATACTAGAGTCCCGCAGCGCTGCAGGTTTGTAGTCAGACTCAACGTTTAGAGAAGTTTATCCTAAATATATGTTAAAAAAATGGTCATCAACTTCGACTGTAAATGGGTTAGAAAAACATGTAAATTTGATCATTTTCTTCTAGACTACTCATCAGTTCTTTTTCGTATTATAGCCTATAAAGCAAATAATATTTAATAACCAGCCCAGCAATTACAAATGATTTGTTAAATACTTACTCTACAGTCTAAACAAACAGGTGAATATGGCTCTGACCAAGAAAGGGAAAGGATGGAGGAGGAGGAGAAGAAGGAGGAGGAGGAGGGAGGTTGGACTACTTCATTCAAGTTATTTATTGTTGCATTACAAGAAATAGAATGAATGGAAAGGATGTTGCCTATGTCAAGGTTGGACTATTCTTCATGAATTTAATGAATACAACAATATCTGAGGCTTATGTCAGACAGTCCAAATGATGCATTTTTAACAAACAGTTTTGAGGAAGTCTTTGCAGGGACCTATATGGAGACAGGTGTGTGTGACGACCAGCTAGTGCCACTGAATAATAGATTTTAAAAGTAATTGAAGCATAGATTTGTTTTGTGCTCTTATGTGGTCTGACTGATTGAATACAACTAATTACTGGGTTGAGTCAGAAAGGGAGAAGTTTGATACAGAAGCCAAGAAAACTGTTGTGGGAGAGAGAAGAGAGGGAGACAAGGTGTCAGAAGGCAATGATGAGGAGAAGACGACCTCATTCAAAAGTGCTTTTTAAAAAATTTCCAAAACAAGATGTGCCAAAATCGATCAATGCTCACAAAACATTTCACCGCAAGGACGGGTCAAATCGCAAGTGGTTGACCTACTGTAAAGAGTCCCACTCATTGTACTGTTCTGTATGTTTGGCTTTTTCTAAATCCTCATACACCAGTGCATTTGTTAAGGATTCCATGAATACCTGGTCTCACATGTATCTGAGAATTGAGGAACATGAACGAAGTGCCACACACAGTGAAAGTGCTAAAGCATATTTCTTAGGAGCCAATAAAGCAGATACTGAAAGCTCGCTGAACTCAAAGCAAATGTCAGTACACCAAGAGTAAGTCCGAAAAAGGCGTCAGGTGCTAGAGCGTGGGATCAACATTATTAAAGTCATTGGTAAGCAGGATCTTAGCTATCGGGTTTTATGATTTATAATGAGACCACTGATCATGGTAACTTCTTGGAACTCATATTACTTCTTAGCAAGTATGATATGTATCTGCAAGAACACATGTGTGACTGCATTTTAAAAAGCCAGAGGCTACATTACTCTGGTGGTAGAGGAGGAAGAGGGTCCCTTGTTACCTTGCTGTCAAAAACTACAGTCCATGCAGTTATTGAAACCATCAGTCGAATGATCAAGGAGATTATTGCAAAGGAAGTCAGGGAAGCTGGGATGTTTTCAGTACAGCTTGACACAACACAAGACCTCACTTCCAAGGAGCAATGCTCAGTAATCCTCAGGTATGTCACTGATGTTGTCCATGAGAGGCTCATTGCTGTTGTTGATTGTGATAAAACAACAGGGGAGGCATTTGTGAAGTTACTGGAACAGGTTCTGGAAGATGTCAAAATAGACATTACTAAATGTATTGCCAATGCCACTGACGGAGCTGCAAATATGCAGGGCAAGTACTAGGGCTTCTCCTCATTGTTATCAGAGTCAAAGTCAAATCAGGTGCACATCTGGTGTTATGCATGCATCCTTAATCTGGTGTTGGCAGACTCTACAGAATATTTGAGCACACATCACCCCTTTCCAAATACATGCAAACAAAGGGCATGAACATTCTCATAGTTCAATTGCTTGTTAAGGGGACTCAAGAAAGCCTAAGAAAGTGTACCAGGGACTTCAAAGGTGTTCAGAAGGCAGCAGACCCAATCTGTAGTATTGGCAAATGAGAAGCTACAGAGCCACACTGACTGTGAAGTTGAGGTCCAGGGTGGCCTGCCAGAAAAAATGGTGAGAAAGAAGAAAGCTATGGCAGGTGAATTGGCATTGGATGAGAGTCCATCAGACCCTGTCTCTGGGTACGAGGTAAAAGTCCACCACATAATTCTGGACAGAGTGGCAGAAGGCATCAGGTCTAGGTTTGAATCAAACGAAACAGTCTGCACAGATTTTGCATACCTGGATCCAAGGTACTTTGCTGACATAAGGGAGAAGGGCATCCAGAAAACAGCCTTGGAAAGTCTCAGCAGGTATTTAATCACGGCTAAGACACTTGAAGCTAAATTAAGAAGCCTGGCAGAACACTGGGAAACACTGAAGATGCCACCTTTACAAGGCAATGATCTCAGAGATGAGGAACCTGATGAAGATGGAGAACCACATGATAAGGAACCAGGGATCAAAACATGTGCTTCCCGCAAAATCTGTGCAATCTGTTGTTTTCGTATTCTAAACGGGTACAACTTGTTGACAGATGCATACAGTGCCCTTGGTCTGGCATACAAATTTCTCCTCACTCTGACAGTCACTCAAGTGGCCTGTGAGAGGAGCTTTTCAACAATGACGTTCATCAAGAATAGACTGTGAACCACCATGTCTCAGGACCATCTGGAGGCCTTTATGCTGATGACAACTGAGAGGAAAATCTGGACAATGATGCTGTGACAGACCAGATAGCAGGAAGGAGTGCATTGCTGCGCCGCCTCCTGACAACTTGAGGTAGGTTTTCCTCAGTCCTCCATTGCATTAGAAAGTCAGTATCTGTATGCATATGTTTGTAGCATAAAACAGTAGCACACTCAAAATCCTAATATTTGTCGTTTTTGAATTTTGTGAATATAAAATCAGGTATTCCAATTTTATGGAAAAAAAACAAGCAGATTATGTTTTACTGTTTAATAATTGATTTTTTTCTGTCTTCAGAAGATAGGTATGTATAGGTCTGACAAGTATGAAAACATTGTTTGTATGTGGGTGTGTTTGTTTGTGACCAAAACCAGGGCAACCATATGTACAGCAAGAGTCCATCATCCATGATGAGTAATGCCAGAGAGATCTGCGTGGACCATTCAAGTATCTTTTCTGGCCTGTTATGATCATGGTAGGATCTCAGACATATGTATGAAACCCCAACATTTTACACTCTACCCTTCAGAAAGGATATCACAAACAAAAACCATTGTGGATAGTGTGCTTTGTGTGATATTGTGTAAATATAGTGTTCTTTATGTAAATTGAGTTTGCTGTAAATGCTAAATGTAAGTGCTTTTTATGAATATGTAGTGTGAATATAGCGTGCTCCTGTGGATAGAGTCTGCTGGTTCTAATTTAGTTCTGTGTTTAAACACCGAACTTGTTGACTGTTTTGCAATATTTTAAATCATTCTGATAATAAAAGCAGACTATTAAGTCAAATTAGGTGTCAGGTGATCATTACATTAATTCAACTTTGAATTTTTGCTTTCTGTACACACAAACATGGGGAGGAAAACCTTTAGAAAAAATCTGTTTAATCGTTTTACATATTAGCTTAACACAATCAATACAAATGAAAAGATTGTGTTTTTTTGTTTGTTTGTTTTTAAATTAACAATTCGTTGATCGAGAAACGTGTCAGTTCGAATTTGGTGTATGAAATTGGGGCCGCTTGGTAGCAAATTCCTGCTTTTTGTCGCTGATATATCATAAAACTTTGCCTTACCAACGTCTGCAACGCCGTTAAAACAGGGAATATTACAGTATGAGTAGCATTTTTCAAACAGTAGATGGAGACAAATTACTAAAATAAGAGAAATGTCAAAATATTCATTTTATATTATATTATATTATTATATATTTATAATATTCGAGTTTCCCGGTCAACTGTAAATGCTGCAATCGTGAAGTCTAGGAAACAACAGCTCAGCCATGAAGTGGTAGGCCACACAAGCTCATTAAGCCCATCATGCCTAATACATCACAACATTCCAGATAAATACAAATACATTTATCTCAAGATGTATATCTGATTGAATTTCTTTATGATTACAAATATAAATGTAATGTATGTTATATTGGTTATATTGGCAATAACATTTGCAATTACAAAACAAATTGGCAACATAATGACATTTTACAGCAAATAATACTGTTAACCAGCGGGTTAAATACAGAACTCAATGCCTTTTTGTATTCTCAGTAAATTTCATTCATGTGTAAAAGGAGCAATTGTGGAGTAGCCATTTTGAAACCTTTAGATATTCAAACTTATTGGGATCCAGATTATTATTGGTAACCTGACTTAGCCACCCTCAGTTGACAAGATTGCATATTTGCACACAAAGAGGCCATCGACACTAAAATATCTTTATTCATAAGTATCAATACAAACACACAGGAAAAAAAACACGTTCAATAGAGTTGAGGTACAAATGGGCCATCAGAAGTCAGGTCTCATACTAACCCGATACTTTGTAAGCTTTGCTTTTTATTATTTATGTTACATAATTAAGAAAAACTGTGTAGCTGTCATACATTTTTCTTTGTTAATTTCATTGCACATTTACTTGTTTTATTTGTGCTCATTTATTTACGTCTCCTCCCATGTAATTAAGCTGGGTATCTGTTGCACGGGGGAACATTAATAGTGAAGCACCATGTAGAGAATTTACAGCCACACCACACGTGTTAAAATTTTAAAGCTCCTTTAAGAGAGTTATCAAGAAAGTTTACTCCCTTTGGTTTTGCGGCCAATGAGTTCTTACGGCTAAGGCTAAGGCTAAGGCTAAGGCAAAGGCTACCGCTAAGGCTAAGGCTAAGGCGACGGCTACGGCTACGGCTTACGCCTATTGTGTGCTCAAGACACAATAAACTGCCAGTAATGGAACATGTGTTGTTTTTGAACTGGTGGGAGCTACAAACTGCAGCTAAGGTGCAACTGGATAATATCTTTCTAAAAACTGTTCTCTCATGTGTAGACATCAACTGGACTGACAAAAATCAGTAACACAGAGTAAAATCATGCACGTCTACCTAACCCAGAGCATACAAGGTATTTTGAAGCAGCTTACCCAAAATTTGCTCCCTGGTTCAAATGAGGTTGATCTTTATAAACACTAGTATATGCTAGTAGCCATCAAGGGTAGTCGAAGGGTACGGCCGTAGAGCGATATCCATTCTTTCAGTCAAAGGCTAGTCTTGTATGCCTCTTTTTTAGAGTGACCATCCCCCCACCTAAAAAAAACCAAGCAGTTATACAGCTAATTATAAAAAGTACACAACAAACTCCACGATAAACAGTTCAAGAGCAAGTTAGATGCAACTATAGACCCAATAAAACCAGTCACTACAATTTCACATTGTAACACTCAGACTCAGAGTATAGAGGACACAAGGGTGGTATTTATTAGAATCCACACAAATCCATTGACAGAGAATCATAGTACAGGCAAAGGTTGAGAACAGGCAACGGTCAAACCACAAAAAGGCAAAATAAAAATTGCTGGTGCCAAGGAATGTCTGATAAACGGTTCAGTTTTATGGTGATGATGACCTCTGGTGGTGAACTGGTGAAGTACTTTGTGCAGAGACCTCACACACATCCAGATAGGTGAGACTAGTTCAGTCAGTAGTCACCTTAATACCAGAGAAAAACATTCTCTTGTGATTTTTTAAAAATGCCCAAATAAACACAATAGCTTGGAATTGTTTACAAAAGCATCTAGTCTAAAACAACCAAGACCCTGTGATGGGAGTTTGTAAAAATGAAAGCCATTTGCGGAATGGCGAGTATCTGCAGCTGCAAGATAGATTCATTTCCTAACCTTAAATAGCTCCTATCTGGAGGAGATGTTGGAGGCGATAGGAGCTTTACAGAATGGGGGGACTTTAGATGAATGGGATGGTATGGGTCTTTTGGCAAGGGGCATGCTAGATCTCAAAGGCTACTTTGCTGACATCAGTTGTTGCTGGAGTCAGCAATCCAGCCCATCTTTACAAGTAATCCACATGGGGCCACTGAAAGACAGCTCCATCAGAAAAGAACAAATATGCAAACAACAACAACAATAATGATAAACATCATAGAGAACAAGGCTGAAAGAAAGGTAACTAAAGAGGAGCAGGGCAACATTTCAAACCTAAGAAAAAGGGACAGATGATAGTAGATCACCACCTTAACACCAACAATTCACAATGTAAAAAAATACAAAACTGTTGGGGGCACTTTTTTTGTGAAAAAAAGAGAACAGAGGTTGCAGAACTGTTGACGAAACAAATTTTTGACAAAGGAATAATGCTGAGCTGAGGTGATCCATGAAAGGTTTCTATTACCCCCTGAGGGAGTTGAGTGACTTTATGTTTATTTATGCATGAAGGCGGATTGTGGTTTAAACTGTCCAGCTATTCAAAAGAGTGACAGCAATAGAGTAATAAAACAGCGGTTGTAACCAAAGTGAAGGCAGCAGAATAAGGAAATGAACTTCTCGGCAGTTTTGTGGAAAAAATAAAAGAAGAGCTAAACAATCGTGACAAAGGCAATAGTGGAAAGTTGGTAGAAGATAATTTACAGGTTCACCTAATATAACATTAAGAATATTCAGTTATATGCTAAGAATATGTGAATTATTTTTCACCAGTCCTAAAATCTTGTTTTCAAACAAGATTTCCCAATGTACATAGCCATGGGTGAGGGACTAAGCCCACTTTATCAGTTCAGTGGAGTATAGCACTTAAGAGAGCTGCCTTTAGTCTTTGTGATGATAGCCATTGACTAGTGAATGTGCCTGTGTAATCTACATGTTCTGCACACACTTATATATTAATATGAATATGATATATTAATATTTACTAATCCTACTCTTGTCTTCAATTCCAGGGAGTGATGTCACTGTCTGCAGGAAACTCGTTCTCAATGAGCTCCAATACACTTGGGAGCTTGTCCAGGATTGTATTACAATTTATTCAGCATTCAGACCCCTGACTAATTATCTCATATTACTGAATTATAAATGGTACACTGAAATTCTGCCCTGTTTGATATTTATTTTAAAAACCTGAAACCCAAAATCAGTAATTGTAAGGTGATATTGGTTTTATGTTGGCAAATATTTGACAAAAAACAGAAACATGTTGCTTGCCTAATTATTCTTCCCCTGCGCTGTAGAAGCTCCCGGTTTAAATAGATGATGGTAAGGAACAGGTGTTGCTTGAAGTTTAAGGTAAGAACAACGCTACAATATATGGACGAAGTGTGTGCTCAGCTAGCCTAATAGAGCTTAATTGCAAGGGTTGCTAATGTTAGACTGCGGTAAATTGACCAAGTTTGTAAATTTGTTATTTTCTAAAGTATTGCTTGGAAAACCAGCCCGAAATGGATAACATAGAATCTATTGTTGATGTAGATCAGCTCGAAATGGATAGCGTGGCTGTTGAAAGCAGTATTGAGGTTGAAGAGGAACATGAAAAAAACAAAAGGCAAGTTAAACTCACTTTAAAAGCTTTGGTCGAAAAGCTGGAAAGGCTACAGAAAACAATAAAAGCTTGATTAAAAAGGGCTAGTGACATAATGGAAAGGACAAAGATTCTTACAGGATACCAAGTATGCTAAAGAACTGTTTTGAATGTTTGATCAATTCACAAACATGTGCCATCAAGCTACAGAAATGCATGATTCCTTACTGGTTTTATTACCTGAAGAAAAAGAAACACATGAAACACGGTTTAGGGCTAAAAGGTTTGTCAAAAAAGCTTTTATTGATGAGGTGAAACAATGGTTGTCAAACGCTTTAGATGAAGAGGATGAGGATGATGATGTGAGCTCGAATGATAGTGCTTCTAACATGGCTAGGAAGGTAGAAATGTGAGGACCAACTTCTCTACTAAGTCATCTGAACGCATAAAAGCAAAGGCAGAAACATGCGCAGGAAGCCCAAGAGTAACAATTGAGGAAGAGGAAGGAGCAGGTTGGTTTCAACGCTGAAATTGTTGCAGCCATAGCCCGAATAGAAGTACTAAAAACATTACAGGGTCAAAATCTCTCTAAACCACTATTGGAGCAAAGTGTCGAAAGACAAGAAGAAAGAAACACACTTAACCCTTTTGCACATACATTTGTTACAAAGAGATCAATAAGGAAGAGTTGTGACTTTCTCTCAGTTTCAAACTTCAGGATGGACACTACAGTGTTAAGCTGCCTTTTAAGAAGGACAAAACTACTCTGACCAACAACCTGTGTAAAGCAAATGATAGCTGGAGTAAAGAGAAATAAAAGATTTCATCAGAAGTATGCAAGCTTTCTCATCAACAACGGTTACGCCTAAAGAGTACCATAGCTTCAGTTGGATCGTGCCGATGGCAAAGTGTGGTACGTTCCTCATCACGTTGTCTATCATCCAATGAAAGGAAACTTACGTGTAGTATTCGACTGTGGAGTTGTGTTCCGGGGAACCTCACTCAGTAGTAAACTCTTGCATGGTCCTAATCTCACCAGTTCTCTGCTAGGAGTCCACACAAGATTCAGGCAGGAACCTGTAGCCATTATGGCAGATGTGAAAGGTATGTTCAATCTGGTTAAAGTTCCAGAGGAGGACAAAGACTTTCTTTGTTTCCTGTGGTGGCCTGACAGCCACTTTAAAGCCACTTTAAACAGCAGATTGTGGAGTATCGGATGTCCGTTCACCTCATTGGAGCGGTGTCATTGCCAAGTTGCACCAGCTATGCGCTAAGGAAAACTGCTGAAGACAATCAAGCTTATTACCCAAATGTGTGTGATACTGTCAATAGAAACTTCTATGTAGACGGTTGTTTGAAGAGTGTTCCCTCAGAAGTAGAGGCAGCTCTCATAGTTAGAAACCTCACAGCTCTTTGTCAGAGAGGAGGATTTCCACTGAAAAAGCGGATAAGCAACAGCCATGCAGTTTTGCAAACAGTTCCAGAAGAACACAGAATTACTGCATGAGGGAGCGGTGTCTGGACAAAGTCTAAAGCCAAAAAAACTTTGTACAGCCAAAAGATTTTCAATTACATCACTTCTCAGATGTCAGTGAAGATATATAGCCCTTTGACCTATCTCAAGTTGCAGAAACAAAGAAACACAGTTTACATGTTACCTTCATGTTAGGAAAAGTCAGAGTAACACCCCTGAAGCATATTACAATTCACCATCTGGAACTTAGAGCTCCTCTCCTGGCAGTCTGAGTCGACAGAATGATAAGGACCGAATTACAAATTAACGTGGAAACCTCAACTTTCTGGACAGATAGCACATCAGTGCTAAAATATATAAAAAATGAAAATAAACATTTTCATACCTTGGCGGCAAACAGAATTTCTATCATCAGAGATGCAACAGACGTCTTGCAATGGAGGTACATTGGCATTAATGAAAACCCTGCAGACGACACTTCAAGAGGAATGAAACATGACCGTTTCTAGAACAGCAAGAGATGGATAGAAGGCCCAAGTTTCCTCTGGAAGTCAGAAGAAGATTGGCCAGCTCATGCATTTGAATCAACCATTGATGTTGACGACCAGGAGTTAATAAAGGGATGCCATAGTAAACACTGTAATATCCCAGTTGCACCAAATACCACTCAACAACAGTTACTCTGTCTGGAAAAGGCTGATTGCAGTCGCCTGGTTCCTGATATTGAGGAAAACACTGTCGGAACTTTGTCAAAGGAAGGAGTTACAGGCTTCTGCAGATAGGACACGGAGAAGCCTCTATATCCAATAAAGTCAATCGTGAAATAGTTAAGGGGAAAATTGTCCTTTGAGGACAATGAATTTAACTCTGAATGAGATTCTCAAAACTGAACGTTCCATCATTCACTTCAGCTAACAAGAAAGATTCAAAGAAGAAATCACTGCATTAACAGGTGGTACAATGAAAGAAAACCAGTATGATTTACAAGTTGGACCCCTTCATTGAAGACAGATTGAAACGAGTGAGAGGACCACTATGTAGGGCAGTTATGTCTGAGGACATGAAACATCTGGTCTTAATGCTAAAAGATTATCATATCGCCACACTTTTGCTTCGGGACATCCACGAAGAGTTGGGTCACAGCAGAAGGGACCATATGCTTTCCAGATTTCACATAAAGGTACTGGATAACAGGCGCTAATTCAATGACAAGAAAGGTCGTATCCAGATGTACTTTCTGCAGATGTCATAAAGGAAAGCTGAGAGAGCAAAAGATGGCAGATTTGTCAAAGGAAAGAATTACCCCTGACTCTCCATTCACAAATGTTAGTGTTGATTAGTTTGGGCCCATTGTAAAGCGAGGGTATAGCCTTGTAGCCCTATGGAGTTGTTTTCACTTGTATGGCTAAAAGAGCTTTCCACCTAGAAGTGACCTATTCTCTGGATACTGATGTGTGCATCAACTCTTTATGCAGATTCATTTGCAGAAGAGGCTAAGTCTTGCAAATTAGATCCGATAACGGTACTAATTTAATTGCCGTAAGAGAACTTTGAGGGGCACAGTCTGTCATGAACCTCAGGATGCATTAGTGGAGGACGGAATTAAATGGAGTTTCAATCCATCAGCATCACGGTGGGGTCTGGGAATGCCTCATTTAGCTGGTACGAAGAGTTCTCTACTCAGTTCTTCGTCAACAGAGCTTACACACTTATTTTTTCTTTTGTGAAGTGGAAGCTATATTGAATGACCGCCTAATATCCAAACTGTCTAATGATCCTAATGACCTTGAAATGCTTACACTAAACCACCTTTTACTTTTGAAAGGGAAGTCGGTATTTCCACCTGGACTATTTGTCAAGCGGGACCTGTATATCAGCAGACGGTGGATACAAGTTCAATACATTTCAGATATCTTTTGGCGGCGATCGGTACTGGAGTACTTGCCTTTGTTACAAAAGCGTCAAAATGGTTTAATCCCTGGGTGGTAGATTCCACAGCTCCTTGTGGGCCCTGGTTAGTTGGGAGGGTCCTAGAAACTTTTCCTGAAAAGACTAAGATCAGCATCCAGGATGGACCTATTACAAACCTCTGTCTTCTTCACAGAGATACAAATTAGTTATGGACTTACAGTAAAGATTATATTCCCAATAATTAATTTTATTACACTGGTATTGTTTTGTAATGGCTCTAGATTTGTTGTTGAGAATTGTTATGTCTACCTGCTAGTAACAATTAGGATTCTGTGTGTCAGAGCCAGCAGTTGACTAATTGTTAGCGCTCTGCCTCAGTTTAGTTTTATATCAGCGAGTTCCAATTATGATTTTCACATGTTTTATGTTTCTTAATTGTTTTCACCTGCCCCTTGTTTCAAGTCATTACCCTTGTGTATATATACTCCCTTGTTTCCTCTTGAATATGTCTACATAGAATTTCTGAGCCGTAAACTGTTGATTGCAGTTTCAGCTAACAGTCACTTTGAATGACCTACAGAGTTCAGTAGCTGGGAGTGGTGTAACTATATCAATATATATATATATATATATATATATATATATATATATAAAACACTAGCCTGTATTTGAGGGTGGCAACTATCTGAAAGCACGTCTGGAGTCTGCCAGAAAGCATGAAATTGACCCAGCTGCAATGAGGGGAAGGGATTTGTGGTCAGATAGGACCAAAAAAGAATTTTCTGTCAAACTCAATGTAGGGCTCTATGTATGATGCAAACCTAACACTGCCCATGCTTCAAGATTTATTATCTCTAAAATAAAGTGCCGGCACAGGGCATAGAGGACTACTTGGCATGCAGGCAGGGGGGAAGTGTGCGGGTGGTGACCCTGGCCCGACTGTGTAGGGGGAAATTACACCCGGCCCGGGCGCAACAGGGAAAACATGCTCCGCCGGGCCTAAAGGAGCACAGAGGCTGCCCAGAACCCCCCTTGCCCCTACTTTTATGCAGCACAGCGTCCCAGGGGGGCGGCCTGAGTAGCCCAGCGTCCCATCCCCCTAGGATGCTTGTGCTGTCCGCCAAGCATCCTAGGGGGATCGCGGGAGCCACCCTCCTCCCCGACTCCCCGATTGTTCGCTAGTGAACGAGCTTTGTGCTCCGCCATGTTAACACCTCTAATTATTCATAAATGGCAATTATTAATGCCCTAAACTATGCATAGAGTAGTTGGATTGAGAGGAAGCATCTGCATGGCAGAAATGAAAAGAACCAAGAAACGCAACTTTATTGAGTTATGCTGTCATGCCAAATATATCCCGGCTGTATCATAACAGCTTTCGAACAATCTTAAACATCCATTTTTAGGACAAACGCTAGCATTAGCTAATGTTAGCACATTGGATTGCCAAAAAATGACTGGATTACATAATGGTAATAATATGTAATTGTTATGCTACATCATTTTAAGATTTATTTTTCGCTAGCTGCAAATTCCATAGCTAGCTAGTAAGAGAAATAGAGATAGTTTGTCCGTAAAATTGCATTACCTGTTAAAAGGTAAAACTATTTTGGCAAGCTGAAATAGAATGCTAGCTAATACTAGACTGGCCTGCACAGAGAAAGTAGTCGCATGCATTTTTCTGGTGTGATTTTGGCCCATTCTTCCACACAAACAGTCTTCAAATCTTGAAGGTTCCGTGGGCTTCTTCTATGAAT
>JAOYSI010041850.1:0-12192 GCA_025775065.1 Hiodon alosoides
TATGTCCCATCTAGATTACTTCGCTCACAAGAGGCTGGGAATCTATATATACCAAGAATATCCAAATCAAAATCTGGGGGTAGAGCATTTGCATATAGAGCTATGGAATATCCTCCCAAAACCTGTGTGGGAATCGGACACAGTCTCTATATTTAAAGCAAGGTTAAAAACGCAGGAGTTTTTGGGGGTCAAGCCTGGGACATATTGTATTACTCTGTATGTAAAGCGTCTTTGTAACATGGAAACGTGAAAAGCGCTCAATAAAAATAAATTGATTGATCTTATGACAATGCGGTAATGTTGCTATTAGGGCTCAATTTAGTGCATTCTAGTGCATTTATGACAAACAAATGACACAGGATTTTGAGCTTACCACAAGTTAACAAAAATAAAAGTGAGTGTAAGTGTGAGTGTTACTTCCCTGGTCTCCTTGGGGAATTCCACCTGGTTTGATTCTAACCATTCTATTCACCTATTAATTGGCTGGTGATTTATCTTACATAAAGCTTACGTGCATGTACTTTTTATGATTAGCACGTGGTCCTTTAGAGTAGGTGGTATAGTATACTATAAGTATAGTTCTTACAACCAGCAAGGCTCTTGCATCTAAATCAGTTTGGTTAACGTCCGACTATGGATTTGTTTATAGATAGCGCCTCTGTGAATAATCACTGGAGTGCTGATCTACATTCTACCCAGTGAATACTGGCCAATCCATTTCCACAGAAAATCCATGATAGGATAAAGACTGTAACGCATTTATTTGGCAACTTAAGTATAGATTACTAGAAGGTCCTTTAAATCAGATATATTATGCGATTTGCTTTGCAGCTATGAATTCTCAGGTATGGCAGATCAGAAGCCTATCAAACAAACATAGGGGTGCTTGGTGGGAGGGATTCTACATGTTTCCCCTGTATGCCCCTTAGTGATTAAAAATTCCACACGTAACACATGGAAAACCCCAGTTTCTTGGGCACATGCCTCTGGCACGGAATGGAATTCCCTGGTTTTAACATCAACACGACGATACATCTCTCCATGTCCCTGTTATTGAAGTCTGTATTCTATCAGCAGAAATCTTCTTAACCGGGTTCATGTAGGGAGTTCTTTGAGGGAAGGACTAACAACTGCAGTTAGAGCCTGCCACTACTTGTCCATGCATTAGCTCTTGAAAAAGGAAGAGATCTCCAATAATTTACTAATCCAGTTCACAATACCAATATGGTTGAGACTTTACTTTGCTTACTAACATGTGGGACACAAATACCAAGAAGTATTAAAGGTGGTACATCGATAAAGGGTTAGATTCAATCAAAGTGTTTATTTTATTTATAAATAAATAAATACAACTTATTTAACATCACTTGTTTTGGCCAATCTAAAATTTTAAATTTTAACAAATTTTATTTGTAAAAGGTTTCTTGAACAAAACTGTTCAATTTTTATGAAGGCAAACGGCCATCTAATTGCAAACCAACAAAATAAAAACTTGTATAGCTATATAAAATCTATATAGCTGGCTGTAAAGTATTTGGCTGACATGGATCACACTTTCTAAAGAAAGTTTTTTTTGGTTTTGTTACAACTTCCTGGAAAGTGTGGTAAAACCCAACCACTGATTAAATTAACATTTGATCCGATGATCTGCATGCTTTTTGTGATGGTCATTTGGACCAGTCTGCATGTAGGAAGCACAAGCTATCATTAGGTTCTGTTTGAGGTTTGTAATTTGCGATTGGTGTTTGCAGGGTCCATGCATTTACAGACCATAGAGCCCTAAATAACGTTAACGAATCTGCCAAGTCGCTTGGACTCCATTTTGGCAGCAGTGAAGATTTACGACATTGATATTCGAATGCACAATTTATAAGTTTGACTTAAAAAAAACAAAAACTGATAACAGTCAAAAAACTGTCAAGTTGAAAGCACCTGATGTCCTGCCAAGCATTGGCTGGCCTATTATAGGAGAAGTGAATTCAGAAGTTGAACTCCATTAGCGAGACATTAGCCAAATTAGCCGCTTTTGCATGGTAAAGCTGCAGCCCAAAGATTCCTAATGGAAAATGATGGGTATGATCAGCCTTTCGTGGATTTGGCCTCTGAAGGAAGTAAACAATGTTTGAAAGTCATTAGCAATTCCAGTCATGAAGCTGGCATTTAAAATGACAGATCGAGTAGGAAGCCGCCTGCTTAATGGCTGTGTAAGTGGAATTATATGGAGTGCCAGGGTATTTGTTTATTTTCCCCATTGCTTGAATGTTGAAAAAAAATGCTGTAGATCGTATGTTACCAAAACCCAAAGTGTCTGCATCAGATCATTCTGTTTATATCCTTGACAACTGTACCCTATAACAATAACATTGCATGGATCAGACATAATAACAGCATATAAACAAAAATATGCATACCGGTTCAGGAGCAATGTTCCAGATGTGATGCCAATACATTTTGCTGAGTAGGTGACAAAACATAATATAAACTCGCATTAAGCTTTTCAATGTCTAACTAAAAATAATAACATAGGCCTTAACCCTCTGTAAAAACCGCTGCCTTGTAGCCAGCTTTCTGGTACGACACTCAAAGGGGCAAAGACAAACACAGGAAGGGCTGGAAACTCCATCAGAACCACTGCAGACACAAATCTGTCACCCCACATACTCAGCCCCAGTGGCTGCAGTGATCTGCCCATTTCTTGGGCTGCACTACCCTGTTGAGGTCCAGCTGCTTCGCTGCCCCTTGTCTCCCCATCGACCTCCATATGTTTACCCTTCCCCCCTTGGCTGCACTGCCTCACATGTACCAGAGGGGCCAGCGATGAGCCATCACTCCAAACGACCAACAACTGTATGCCACTAAGGCCAGTTTTCTTTTCTTCCACTTAGCGGGAAAACAAAGCCCCAAATGAGTTAAAACTACGCATAGCATAATTTTCTTCAATAGAGACTTTAATTAAAAAAACATTTGTTTTTATACCATATGTTTTTATGTCTCTGTTTCACAGGAGATAACATTCCCTCTCCCTCATGTGAACAGTTTGATCTGTAGCGAGATATACCGGACAAATGCTTAGGTGGAAGGAGATTATGTTGTTCATAATTAGATAACTTTCTTCTGCAGCGGTATTGGTTTCTCTCCTCTAAAGAAGAGGCGCAGGTCTAAATTACAAGAGTCACAGCCTCCTTTTTTAGCAGGGAAGATCTGATGTCTTAATTCTTTAATCATCCTCCTGTGTGGACCAAACCCCATTGTTAGCGGCGTCATCGGTGATTAGAACGCGTTCCAGCGGTTGCTGCTTTTAAGGGCTTCTGGTTCAGTTACTCTCACCACAGGTTTGTGGTGGGAGGCTTCGGGAGAACGAGAGAGAGTGGCTCTGATGTTGTGCACTCAAGTGACTAATGTCACCCAGAGCTCCTTGTGAGGCGGCATTTGTCCCCGAATGGACTCCATAAAATGTAAGCCACTTTGGATGGGGAAGTCATAACAAATAAATAACTTACTGCAGTGACTGTCATATGAGTGCACTCATAGGACCAGAGGGCCTATGGCCATCTATTTAAACAAGAACAGCTAAAAAAGAAACGCTTTTTAAGCATATGAGTATCTTGACCAATACTGTCATCTTCGTTCAACTGCATGAGTCCCAAACGGAAGGGTAAGAGAGTTGAGCCAGTGCCAACACAGAATATCGCAGTATTTTAAGTTTGGAGCCAATTGAGGACAGGTAGCGATAGGACTTGACCCAATTTTTCTTAAATGCACATGGCTCTGAAGGTTTCTTTTCTAAGTAAGTATGACTCTCTCAGAGGCATAATGTCATAAAAACTGCTTTTAGCAAAGTTAATGGAGAAAAGCTTATGGAAATAGTAAAAAGCTTTGCTGTAAGTATTTTTCCACAAGAGATTTAGGTTGTATTTTTTTAGCTGTTCAGCAGGAACCCCTTAATGTGCTCTCTGCTCTTTCACTATTATTAGTGGTGAGGGGAAGGTTTGGTGAGCACATTTTTTTCCTCATTCAGGAATAAATAAGTTAAAAAGTATTTTGTAAATAGTATCATAAGCGGGTTCATGGCCACAGATGTTTTAAGATTGTGTAATGGAAAACAGAAAGAGTGAAACGGTTTAAAAATATAGTTTTTTCAGTGCTGCAAACTCCCTTCTCTCATGCTCTGATCGCTCGCAGTCTCACGCTCTGCTGTTTTTATTAGATGTCTGCTGATCAGTCAAAGTGGTAAAGCCCCAGCAATAATACCAGGATCAATCGCATTCACGGGTCTTTTATGGTTGCTTGAGAATGGCCTGGATATGTCATGAACAATTAAATCACTGTTGGCTCCACACACACAGGCAGATATGAGCTGACCTGCCATTTCTCCTGACCCTGTTGGGTATTGGTATGGTTTCGCTGGGCTCTCCGTGGCCACGGTCAGAGGCCGGCCTTTGTGCTGTCACTCTGGAACAGAGGGGGTATTGTGGTTTCAGTACAGTTGCATTTAGCAACATGGGCCAGGTTCCAAAAGTAGAGCTTGGAAATAAAAATGGGCAGAGAAACAGATGTAATTTTTTTATAGCCTCTGAAATTCAGAACAAACTACTTGGCCTCCCTGTCTTAAAGCTTCGGTTTAGCTAGCCCTCAGATGATAGTGTTTAGCAATATCTTACACAGACGGTTTTTAAATGGCTGATCATTAACATATCATTAACTTATTATTCTATGTGTTCTGTTTGCCTACAATTTCTGGATATGGTTGTGGCACAAAAAAAAACCCTTTATTTTTGCTTATGAATAGTTTTAAATTTGTCTTTTCTTTTAAGACATGACCTTTCCCACACCCAAGGATGATGGTTTTATGTGTTATTTACAATAAAATATGAAAAGAAATAATGCATTATATAAACGGTGGGAAAAAATGCAAATTTTTTTCGATAAAAAAATAATAAGTATGACTCATGCAATAGTAAAATGGCTATGCATATTACAATGCCAAATAAAGTTATTTTTGTTCAAAAGAATGACTATATACTTCTTTAATGTTGAATTTGGAAGGAATTCTAAATTATTACTAACTAAATATTGTGACTTAATAGATAATACAAATTTGAGAAAATGGGCTATGAAAGTGAAGACAAACATATCCTGTCGATTTGAATGACTTCAACAACTTAAAGACTAAGCATATTATAGACTGTGGGCAGAGCTAACCTGCAGTCACTTGTTATTGAATTGTTAGTTCCCATGCTGAATAATACTTAAAGACATGGCTGCCATGGGGAAATAACATGCTGCTATGCAGTTGGTATGATGTATCTGCTTTTAAATTCCAAAAGGGGGATAATAGCAGTCAAAGTATAGCCAGTTTTGCTGGCCAAGAATCTGAAAAGTGGCAGGAAGTCAGAGCTGCCAACATGGAGGGCCCCAAACCACGCATGGCTTGTGGTCCTCTTGGCACATCTACCGGTGCCAGTTAGCAAATCCGCCACCAAACTGTTCTCCAGAAAATGCAACAAGGCAGGGCTTCTTATCACCAGACACCTCACATCCTGTAATGTCTGCCACAGTTATTATGATTAAATTTTTCTCAGAAGTCCCTGTGCTGAAGGACTTTGAGTCAATATTATTTCAGTGCTAATAGAAGGGGGCCTTTCTTTCCTCACCTTTTAAAGGATGTGATGAGTACATTTTGGTGAACTTATCAAACCTTAGTATAAAAGCCAAAAGGAACAAATGTTGTTCTAAAAAAATGAAGCAAAAAAGTAAATAAATGAGAGAGGATAAAGATTTCTATAATAAATCATATTATTTGATTCCAAGTCAGCACATCACATTTACACTTGACTTCAATATGCTGTACATCGGGGGGGCTTACCTTGGTTCGCTAGGACTGCAGCCTTGCAGATTTTTTTAGTTACCTTCCAATGAGATACTGATTTTGACCTGACGAGGTTTCCTTACTAAATAATGACTTTAATTAAATAAAAAATGATGAATGAACTTGAAATAACCAGCAATATACTAATCAACTAATCAATAAACTAGCTATAAAGAAATAGCAACAGTATCATGCATGACAAGGAATCAGAAAATCTAATAATAAATACTAAAAGGTTGAAAACAATGATAACAAAACCTATGGAGGCTTATCCATGTCAAAACTAAAAACAATGTACACATTGAAATGCAGGAATGCAGAGAAATGCAATACAGACATGCTTTGTTTTTTTGTTGTGGGTCAGGAATATCTGTTAATATTAATGTTATGGATATACAGTACTGAGCAAAAGTCTTAGGCACCCTAGCTTTTTACATAAATGTAGTCTTAGATATATTTTGTTCTTCTTCTCCTGTGTGTCAATAGAAAAATGTAATTTTTAGATTTTTAGGTCCAAACATTAATTTTCTGAAAGAAGAACAAAGACATCTGTAACAGATGGTATGGCCTCCACAGAGCCCAGATCTCAACATCATCGAGGCTGTATGGGATTACTTGGACAGACAGAAGCAAGTATGTAGAAGACCTGCGTAAAGTTCTCCAAAATGCTTGGATAAATCTACCAGTCGATTGTCTTACAAAACTGCGCAACGTCAAGCACAAGGGTAATCACACCAAATTTTGATTTATATTAGTTATTTATTTTTAGTTTTTTTTACTGTTTACTGCCCTTTATAGTTTTTATTTTGTATTTAGAAACATTTCATTTAATTATTTTTGAAAGTATCTTCACTTTACAGATGAAAAAAAACATGAAAAACCTCTAAATTGTCTATGTCTCCTCTACACCTTCTTTGGCTTTACTGAAGGGACTCCTAATAAAGCTCTATGAGCAAAGTGACCGTAAAAGACCCAGGCAGGAAAGTCGTTTTTGAGCTAATTCATCAAGGCCAATTACAAGCACTACCTGTGGCTAACAGCTAGCTCATAATTGTGCTGGCACTGCCTGATTTCCGCTGCAGCTTGTTATGGGGCATAAGGGATTTAATCATTTGAGCAGTTTTAAAAAAAGGCAGCTAAAGTGCATCAGGATTCACCAGGACACTGGTAAGCAGTCATAAAGTTTTATTTTTAAGTGACCTGGATCTGGTGAGTACGCTTAATTGCACTGCACGCCACTGCTAAGGATAATATTATGTTTATAGTTTTGTAAAGCAATTTATTTAGCCCATTTTCAAAAAATTTCCCTTGTGGGCCCCTTGTCATATTGGGGCCCTGGGAAACATAAAGCTGGTGATTTTACCATTTTTAGGCAGCAGAACAGCACAAAGAAGTGACAGAAATGAGCCATGGGAGGAGTAGACCGCATGCAGAGAAGGGCTCTCAGGCGTGTCTTGTGAAAGGTGGGAATGACAGATGGAGAAGGCACCACTGTGTCATGTGACCACTGAGATGGTGTCAGGGCTCCAACCACTTTCAAAGTTTGTGGAGTTTGCCTCCATACTGGGCCCCAATAGTCTAACAGCTAAGAGACGTGTTTGGGTTTTATTCATTAATTAATCTATAATTTTAATTTATTTTGTACATTTCATTGTGCTTTAAGATGAAGATATTTTGAAATTCTGTGAGTTCCTCCCGTGTAGTGAAAAAATAAAGCTTTTGGGGGTTGTATTGGGCTTTGAGTTTGCAATTAGAATTGTTTATTTATTTATTTGTTTTAAATATGGTAGAAGAAAGAATGAAACTAGTATTCTGCCAATATAGATTTTTAATTAACCAACTAATACATACTGTGAGAGGCATTCAGCTTGCCACAAAACATAATTATTTAAAAGCTTTAACAAATATTCCTTCTGCTCTCTTGGCTTATTTTAAAGCTTCTCTGTCTGATTATTTTAGCAGACGCTGGAGCTCTTGGTGAATGATCAGCTTCCAGAACCTAAAAGCTTAATCAAAAACCTTGGTTAGCCCCATTTGCGTTCCACAAACATATGACACAGATGCACTTTCACTAATATGTTTGGTAGCAGCTTCTCCACCTAAAGCAACATTCAGAGGAAATTTTAATGGATTCACTGATGTTGGCAGTAAGGGGAAATGTGTGAGGCATGGAGAAGATTTCAAATTTCTTAGTGATGAAGCGATTTTGAGATAATTCCATAAGAGGAATACATTTTCTTTTTTCTTTTAGTTTTTTTGATGCTGAATTAAGTTAAGAATATGATTTAAAGGAAATCATTCAAATAACAGATGCTATTCTAGGCCAAATGTAAATTTTTCTGCCCTCCCCTTCCTTTTGTGGATGTTCGGAGTGACCGTTTCTGTGTTTCTTGCCATGAACATCACAAAATATGTGGAAATTCTGTATTGTTCTGTGTGATCCGCTTTAAAGTGGCATTGCCAAAGGACAGCCAGAGACATACTTATTGTACGACTCACCAAAAACATTTTCCAGAAGACATTTTTGTCAACAAACATCAGAACGACAAAATAAGATCACACAGACACACACACACACACACACACACACACACACAGGCGAACTCGATCATGGCTTTGGCAGGTAGAACTCATTTTCGATATTTTGAAACCCACAAGTTTTCTTCATTTCTGAACTTGGCTGCCTTCCCAGAGGATCATATTTTATTCATTTAATATTCTAATGTTTGTGTCTTAGCCTTATAAACAGTCTGCATATCGATGTCTTAAAAAAGCCATTTGCTTCTATCAATTTTAGCACTCATTGATTTTCTTTTCTAATTTATTTCTGCCAGTTCCACTGGGACCCCCATGAACTGAAAAGTCATCGTTCAGAGTAATTCAGAGAGCTGGCTTCACCTATTAATTGAGGCAGTAGGACTAACTGCTTAGATTTACAAGATACATTTGATCCAAATATCTCCAAAAATCTTAAGTAATTATACAGTTTTGTCTGGTGCACTTAACAAAGTAGACTGTCAAAAAGGCTAATTTTGTAAATAGTGTTTCTTGTTGTTGGATTTATAAAGTAACTAATAAATGATTAATTTTTTTTTTTTTAAATAGTACTATTCCTCCAGGAAGACTATGGCTGGAATCTAATCAAAACTTTGACAACCTGCTAATCACAATTAATAAAATTGAATTTAATAGCATTTTTAGGGTTCCTCCAGAATGGAGATTCCGGTGTGACTAGTAATGTAGTAATGATTGTTTTTCAGAAGGGAGAACTGCCGCAAGAGCGTTTCCTGAATGTTTGGCATACCGTCACTCCTTTGTTTTCTGGATAGTCACTCTCCTCTGTCATTGAATACACACGTATCTCATGGTGGTGCTGCACTTGTATGCAATACAGACCATTCATGAGACTGTGTGACTCTGTGATCATGATGGACGATGGAAGGAGGACTATGAAGTGCTGGTGGACGATGAGGAGCTGGAGGAACCCACTCGTTGTTTGCAACTATATTTTTGCTATTGTTTGTGTGTGTGTGCTTTTTGAATGGTGCTGGGAAATTGTTGCTGTGTTTGTTCCTGTTGGTTTACACTGTAGAATCAGTAGGAATAATTTGGGGGAGTAATGTTAATGAACCGCGGGTGGGAATTTTATTCTTAGTTGAGGGGTCCAAGTGTGATTTGGGAAATGGTAGACATAGTGCTGTCGGTAAATCTGTTTGATAAGACAGTTGTAAGTTCTGGGCTCTGTTAGATAGCAGACCACGTGTCCATGACATGGACGTCTACTACGTGCTTATGTTATGTGTTAAAGTTAAAGTTAGATTTTGTCTTTCCTCAACCATATGACGTTAATGATATATTCTGTATTTTCAACTTTGCAAATAGATGCATTTGCCAAATGCAAATAATTTTTTAATATATCTGACTTGGAAAGGGTTTTAAATATTCATTTTATCAAAATGTTTATTCTGTATTTTAAGCAGTTTAGGGGACTTTACAGTATGCAAGTATTACGTTGTAAGACAAGTATCTGAAAAGGCTGCTGCTACTCATAGATGATTATCGACAATGAATTACTATGCCTAGGTTAAATTCTGGTGTTACTGGAGTGTTACTTTTAGTAATGATTGTTTTTTAGATGCCAAAGAAGAATAACTGCCACATGGGTGTTTCCAGAATGTTTGGCATACCGTACCCTCTTTGCTTTGTTTGCTTTAGTCACTTTCCTATGTCATTGAATACATATGTGTTTCATGGTGCTGCTGCACTTGTATGCAATACAGACCATTCTTGAGACTATGTGACTCTGTGATCATTATGGAAGATGGAAGGAGGATGATGAGGAGATGGTGGCAGTGAGGAGCTGGAGGAACCCGTCCATTGTTGCTTGCAACTATATTCTTTATTTGTTCTTGATGATTTCCCAGTAAGTTATTATTAGTGGGGTTATTAAGGTTATGGTAATTGCATCCGGGTGAAAGTATGCAAATAATCAGTCTGAAGGTTATTTAAACCCAAGTATGAGAATTATTTGGTTGAAGGGTTTTTAAACCCAAGTATTTGAATGATGAAATTGAAGGATTTTTAAACCTGATTATCGGTTGAACTGTAATTAAACTTGAGTATAGGAATGGTCAAGTCAAAGGGTACTGAAACATGAGTATACAACACGGATGTTTCCCACTTGTCGTTATAGCTCCTTGCTGGACTTCACGGTATAACCCCACCCACAGAGATGTACCATTAACCCTCCCACACCCACTACAGCATTTTACTGTCCCAGAGCAGGTTATGAGTGACGGTACGGCTGCAATGCCTGGCCTTTACGCACACTATACATGGAGTGGAAATAAATATACAAGAATTCACATTATAAGATTCAGAAATGGTATAGTAATATTCTCCTGACACTCTACACTGCAAGCACACCAGCATACTACCAAAAAAACCTGGAAAGGGTGCCATCCTGCCTGACATCCAAAAACCTTGCGCCAGCCTTATGTTGCTCTGGTCTTAGCCTGCACCCAGCTACAGAAATGGGGCAGAATGATATTGCTGACCTCTACAGCAAAAGCAGGCCTCACTTCCTGTTAGGGAGATCACTGTATTTGATGGTGACCCCTTGAAATTCAGGCCATACAGGAATTCGATCATGGCATAGAGGATACGACCAGCAGTAGTCAGGGTAGGCTCTACTGCTGGGAGCAATACACTTTGGGTCAGTCCAGGGAGTTCGTCCGCAGCTGTCTACACATGGAAACACGAAGAGGCTATGCAGAGGCTAAGAAACTATTGGAGGAGAATTTTAGTTATATAATGGAATTTACTTTAGCATACATGGAAAAGGCCTTGAATTGGACAAACATTAAACTGGAGGATGGACAGGCATTGTTGAACTATGCATTATATCTTAGAGTTTGCGGTAATGCTATGCAAGATCTACAGAACATGGAAACCTAGAAGGCGGGACATTCATTGATCTCCCTAAAGTTTATACCCAGGGTTCACGAACAGTGAAGGAGAACATTGCCACCTGGAGAGATCTCAGTAGGTGGCCCTGCCTTTAGGAGATTCAGTTGAAGAAGATTGATGCCGACGTGGAGCTGCTGATTGGAGTAAATGCTCCAAAGGCAATGGAACCTTAACAAATTATAAATAACTAAGGTAAAGGACTTTACGCAGTGAAGACCCTTTCAGGATGGGTAGTGAATGGGCTCATTAACATTTGCACAGCTGAGGACTGAACAGTCTGAACAGCCCACAATTGCTGCAAACTGCATCTCTGATCTAGGGAAACTCCTTGTCCAGCAATATGAACATGAGTTTTCAGAGAGAAATTACAAGGAGAAAAGTGAAATGTCAGCTGAGGATCACAAGTTCATGCAGACTGCCTCAAGCTCCTTAATTCTCAAAAACAATTACTATTGTTTACCAGTACCCTTTCACAATAAAGGAGTGGTCTTGCCAAACTACTACAAAATGGCAAAGAAGCGAACCTTGACCTTAATCAGAATAGGCCTATGCAGCAGAGTACAGAGACTTCATGGAAAAGATAATCCAGAAAGGTTGGCCACTCCACCCCAAGAATGGCAAGGTATAGTACATACCTCAGCATGGAGAAAGGGATGATACAGTTCGATGCTGTTCGACTGTTCATCGAGGTATCAGTGTATTCCCCTCAACAGTGAACTCATCCAAGGCCCTGCTAACACACGTATTAGTGTTTTACTTAGGTTCCGACAGGAACCTTTATTTCCTGCGATTCCTATGGTGGTCAGAAAGGGACACTAGCAGGAAGTTAGAAGAAAATTGAGTGACAGTCTATC